>MU226780.1:1864933-1883923 GCA_018584345.1 Thuja plicata | reverse complement strand
CTAAAACTATATTACTTTATATATATACGACCATATGATGGCTTTTTATACTTAATAGCATATATACATAATATTCCGTAAATCAGTATCTAATTCAGATACCTTACAACCTTATTTGCTGTTACACAAAGGTAGTCAGCAGTGTAAAGGATTCCTTTCCTTTCATGAGTTCCAATTACAATACTCCATAATCTTCAATTTCATTTATATCATCTCTTATTCCATGATATAATATTATTTGGTCTCTATTGTTCGTCCTCCCTTACAAAATGGCTGATGGGAATGCCATATATATATATATATATATATATATTGTAGTGGTAATTGATAAGCCACGTTGCAATAGTTGTGACTCGCGTCTATTTATTATCAATCCTTAACTAATCGCAACCCTGAGAGAATAACAAATTCTTCATAATCAAAACTATAGAGATAAATTAAAATGTTTCCTAATTCCTTTCTTTGGGCAGTAATAATCAGTGTACTTCTATAGCCATCTCACCAGCATATCTCAAATTGATATTTATAATCGATGAGATTATTATGGTAATCGTATGCCTTGTATAATTCGATAACACATAATACTCTTTACATCGTAGTTGCCTTCTATACACATGGTCAGAAATCCCGTTCCGGTAATACCGGGTTACCAGCACTCCATAAAGGATCTTACTTAATATTATTCACACAAACATTAGGAACATTAAACAATATTAATATCGCCGCTCCTAATAAAGCCTCTGCTCTAATATTTCATAGGAATATCTCTGCTAAGTATTATCTAGTTTGCGGCATATATCAATCCACTAAATTCCTCCGTCTTTAGATATATACCTTGTTCAATATTATATCCATATATTGCATAAATATTTAATAGTTCCTGATATTGTAATCAGGTACCATATAAACAGTAGCAGGACCCACAAATATGTAATTGATGGGTACAATAGTTTCAATCTTTAAACTGTACATTGGCTTTGTAGGTTCTGAATTCATATTATATTATATAATTTGTTCGTATTTATAATTTTATTTATTTATTTATTTATTTCTATTTTATTTATTTACTTATTATTTAGATTCTATCTCAAGAAAGGGGATATCACAAAGCAATGTGCAGCACAAGGAGTCCAAGAAATTATGGCATGTCTCTTCATAATAAATTTCCCTACAAGTACATTTGTTGTTGTATTTGTAGAACACAATTCTTCTGCTGAGAGGGGGATGAATCAGTAGAAGATATAAACGTTTTTAACCTTTATCAATTTAAACTTTTAATGAACTTCATCAAACATCAATCTGAAAACTGAAAGGAATTGAAAATGAAATCGGAAAGAGATGCAACCACACAATGAAGCCAATGCACAAAAGATATGTGCAAACTGAAGATGGGAAAAACCACGATGAGAAATGCTGGTAGGATCTACTGTCCTAATCCAGCCTCGCGGATAAATTCAATTACAATGTTTAAGGGCACCAACCCTAAGAAGTCACCAAACCCCTACTCTAACAGCACCAACTCTTTCTGATCTGAGCAACCACTTAGTATTCAAAAAGTGCCCACTTCAAGAATATACAAGTCACAGTTCCTTTCAGTAAACATTACACTTCACATCATTGAAACTTTACAAGCAAACAATTGCAAATTAAATACCTCCAATCTTCAGATATTCTGTTCAATTTTACACTTCACAACATTATCAATCAGCAAACAAACCTTTACCAACTGAGTACTGTCAGCAATCTTCAGATATCAGCTCTTTGCTTCATTACACGTTCCACAGCAATTTCCATCGGACTTGCATAATATGTCTCTATTCAGCGATCTCCATTCACCACTCCATCAGGCTTGCATTCTGCATCAGACTTAATACAAACTTAACAATAATTTCCATACACTCAACTCCCTCAGTTGCAGAGATATTTATATAGACAACTCTCAACACATTCTCAACAAGAAATACATCACTGTTATATCAGTTTTCTTTCCAACAATGCATCCCTTCACACGCCTTTTTTCACAGATTCTATGCATCCTTAAATAATGCCCTTCTATCTTCATCGGTTTGCAAGTTAGTTTGAGGAAGTTAAAATTGTTACTAACTTTAGTTACAAAGTCTTAACCAAATAAACCACCGATGAGAATTTAACATATGCATCGATAATATTACTACACATCCAACTAAAACATGACTGATAACTGATCGCTGAAGATTAAAATAATGTTTGATGCACCAACACACGATATATACAGTCTGATATGTAATACGTACATTATGAATTCCATCGTCTTACTCTGCAACACATTAACCTCTGCTTGATCTGTTATAGCCTAGTGGTAACAGCAAACTGCAATTCCACCTCATGCATAACTCAATACTATCTGAAGGTGATGTTTGATATTTCACTTGGGTATTTCTATATGTTTATTTCTGAAACTTATTGCCAGCCAATCAAAAATGATAACCATACAGCCAATCCATTTACACAAACAACCTGATGTCTTTTTCATAAATACTACACGATATATAAGCATATTTTGTTGAATGTTCAATATGAATTGCCATAATCAAAATTCTCTGCAATTTCTCCCCCTTTGACATCAATGACAAAGGGTTAGGGACAGCAATGTAGACAATTAAATACTCCCCCTAAGCAGATGCTTGTATGTGAACTAAATTAGAGAGCAGGCAAAACTTTGAGCTTTTGTCTATGCCGAAGCCAACTTAAATAAACAATGTTTAACTTTTACCCCTCTAAGATCGTAGACAATGCCTTCTTGTAGGAAGATGCCACTATGAATACCTTTTCTGCCTTTGAACCTTAAGAAATCCATCATTATTGTCCATTTCACTGAAAGAATTACTAGAACTTTGGCCTTTGTCAAACCCAAACCAAATTTACCATTGTTTAACCTTTGTTTAGCTAACATTTCATCTAACAAAGAAGAACTCTTCTCAAACTTAACTTTTCTATCAGAAGCCATCTTCAATTGTTTAAGTTCATTCCTCAAAGTTACTACTTCACTTTATAACTTTAAACAGTTTTCATATTTTAACAAGAGTTTATAACTGATTAGCTCTTCTCGTCTTTTACCTTTTTAAATTTCAATCTTCAAATTGATGATCATTTGGTTTCCTTCTTCAAGTTCTTTCTTTATGGCTTCACTTTCATTCAATGCTGACATATTTTGCTGAGAGTTCTCCTTCTTCAATCTCCTAATTTCTTCTAAGGCACACAATAGCTCTCCTTCAGGACTTATTTTTCACCCTCCTCAACATCATGCAACTCTTCATCACTTTGATCTGGTGAATCAATTGCCATGAACAATACCTCACAATCAGATTCATCATTGTCTTCTGAATTTGTACTTTCTTCTTTGATGTATAAGCCATTCTTCTTTGAAGACTTTCTTTGCTTATAAGGAAACTGGTCTTTGTTCTTCTTCTTGAAGCCTTCATCATCTCTATCATTTTTGGAGTAGGGACACTTGGTAGCAAAGTGCCCAATCTTCCCACAATTGAAGCATTTGAAGGATTGTTTCTCTTTGTACTTTCCAAAACCCTTTTTGAGTTTCTTTACAAGTTCTGCAAGTTCTTCATCCATATCACTTATCTAACTCAAAGCACTCTTCCTTTACCTTCATTGTTGCTTTAAAAGCTGCCTCTTTCTTATTATCTTCTTCACCAACCATCCTCATTGAGTAAGTTGTTAGAATACCATGTTAGCCATCAACTATAATCTTGCTAAGATCTCTTGCTTCTTCTATTGCAAAAAATTTAGCATTATACCTAGAAGGTAAAGATCTTAAAACATTCTAAACAATCACAGAGTCTTTCATTATTTTCTCCAAGACCCTTGATTGCATTTACTATCTCATCAACTGTCAAGAGATAGCCTGCAATTTGTTATTCTTCCTTCATCTTCAATCCTTCAAACTAAGCCTTGTAAATTTGTAATTTTGTCTCCTTCACTTTATCATCTCCTTCATAGATACTCTTCAACTTGTCCCATATAGCCTTAGCAATCTGACAATGCATCACCTTTACAAATTCAGTGTTAGACAAACCACAAAGAATAGGATTTTTTGTCTTAGCAATGTTTTCATATTCTTTCTTATCATAAAGATCAATCAAAGGAGTTGTAAGCATTCTATTACCATTTACTACTGACATCCAAACATCAAACCCCAGAGAGGACAGATAGCTTTCCATTCTGATACTCCAAAAAGCATAGTTGGTAACATCAAATAAAGGTGCCTTATTAGAAAAGGATCCTTCCAAACTAGCCATGTGTTCTATTAACCAAGATCTACTTACATTGATTGAGTTTTTCCAAGCACTACACTCTGATACTAATTGTAGAACACAATTCTTCTATTGAGAGGGGGGGGAGGTGAATCAGTAGAAGATATAAACTTTTTAAACCTTTTTCACTTTAAAGGTTTAATGAACTTCATCAAACTTCAATCTGAAAACTGAAAGGAATTCAAATTGAAATCGAAAAGAGATGCAACCACACAATGAAGCCAATGCACAAAAGATATGTGGAAACCCAGGATGGGAAAAACTACAGTGAGAAATGCTGCTACGATCTACTGTCATGATCCAGCCTCACGAATAAATTCAATTACAATGTTTGAGGGCACCAACCCTAAGGAGTCACCAAACCCCTATTCTAAGAGCACCAACTCTTTCTGATCTAAGCACCCACTCAATATTCAAAAAGCGCCAACTTTAAGAATTTACAAATCACAATTCTTTTCAATAAACATTACACTTCACACCATTGAAATTTTACAAGAAAACTATTGCAAAATGAAAACCTCCAATCTTCAGATATTATGTTCAATCATACACTTCACAACATTATCAATCTGCAAACAAACCTTCACCAACTGAATACTGTCAGTAATCTTCAGATATCAGCACTTTGCTTCATTACACATTTCACGGCAATTTCCATTGGACTTGCATAATATGTATCTATTCAGCAATCTCAATTCACCACTTCATCAGGCTTGCATTGTGCATCAGACTAAATACAAATTTAACAATATTTTTCATACACTCAACTCCCTCAGTTGCAGAGATATTTATATAGACAACTCTCAACACATTCTCAACAAGAAACACATCACTGTTATATCAGTTTTCTTTCCAACAATGCATCCCCTCACACACCTTTCTTCACAGATTCTATGCATCCTTAAATAATGTCCTTCTATCTTCATCGGTATGCAAGTTAGTTTGAGGAAGTTAAAATAGTTACTAACTTCAGTTACAGAGTCTTAACCAAAAAAATCACCGATGAGAATTTAATATATCATTCGATAGTATCACTACACATCCAACTAAAACATAACTGATAACTGATTGCTACAGATTAAAACAATGTCTGATATGTTAAGTTATGAGCCAGAATAACATAAACAGAGGGCAGAAATCTAAAACAAAAAAAAATGATAGACACAAATATTTACCCTGGGAAAACCCTCCACTTGAGGGTGAAAAACCCAGCCACACAAAAACGAATCCTTCCAGATACAAATCCTTGAGACTTCACACTTCTGAAAGTAATAATTTGTACTCTCTTTTACAATAAAATGAATCTCTGCTGTAGAAGAACTATACACTAAAATTGCTACATACAATGCTCAATGATCACCTCCAGAACACAATGATATACCGCAAACAAACACCTCACAATGTTCCAAAAAGAAACTTCTGTCAAAATAAATCAACACTAATAATAGCACCTCCAAAAACGCATGTCACCAAGTAGAAGACCTGACGCTACAGCCAGCCCTTTATTCTCCAAGGACGATGACGCATCATAGTAAGAATGACTTCAACAGTCACACGAAGTCTCTTCATATGCAACACAATGACTCTTTGATTTTGCAATAAAGATCTCTTCAGTTACACAAACATGGCCTTTCATTTGCCAGAGCTGAAGCCTCTTGATTGTCTTAAAGAAGAGTAACTTTTCATACGAAAGACGGTTCATAAAAGAAGACTCTTCGCAGCCTTGACCCAAATTAGATAACGCAGCAGATAATACAATGGCAAATATCTTAATCATAATGCTGATGCGAACACTGGTATGCAGATATCTCCTGACGCTGCCAAACATCAACATGATACACCAACACATGATACATAGTCTTATATGTAATACATAAATTATGAATTCCATTGTCTTACTCTGCAACATATTAACCTCTGCTTGATACGTTATAGCCTGGTGAAAACAGCAAACTGCAATTCCACTTGTGCATAACTTGATACTATCTGAAGGTGATGTTTGATGTTTGATACTATCTTACTTGATACTAACTTCTTGCCAGCCAATCAAAAATGATAACTATACAACCAATCCATTTACACAAACAACCCGATGTCTTTTTCATAAATACTCCACGTTATATAAGCTCTGTTTGTTCAATATGAATTTGAGTATGTTTGATGGGAAGACGATCAAAGATTATTTTGATGATTTTTGTCATCGCAGACTTTTCCATGCAATTTAATCATCGGCTGCAGTGAATATGTAGCAAGTATTTCTGAAGATATTTTGCAACCCAGAGGACTCAAACACTGGCAGTATTCAATCATGAGCTTTCTACCCAGCCACTTGTTTGTGATTTTTGACATCCTCTGCATTTATAAAAAATATATCGAAGACAATAAGATTTATTTGAACCAAACTTTATAGTTATTATTTTTGTCTTTTAAACATGTATGCAGATCAATTACTACCATTGTACAGATCCAAGACAACCATTGTGTAAAACTGGGAAACTGTGAAACCACTATTCACTATTTTGTTCAACCTGCACAAAACCTTTTCTGAAATAACAGAGAACAAGTGTGATGACACAATTTGCTTAGGTAAGTATTACTAAACTTGACATCAATGACAAAAGCATTCTACCTGCAGTCTATGACAATTTGGAAAACATTCTCAACCCTAACCTCCCAGATCACCCCATCCAATAGATTGCACAAAGCCTCGACATTTTTGACTTGATGTGAAGCATCTACAAACTTCAAGAACACTAATGTGTTAATCAAAGCCACTAAAAATTTATGCAAGTCCTATATTTGCCATATATCCATCCATTTGATAAGATGTTGTAGCCCTTTCTCTACCATACTTTCTTTTGATCATCAACCACAAGCCATGTATTTTTTACAGCTTCCTATAGCAATGGCCCACTCAAATCCTTAGTTGTTGGAGACTTAAACCCCCTATTGACAACTATCAATATATTTACCAACCCTTCCTATGAGTTGTTTGCCACATTGAATTGTAAATTATTATAGTACCAAAAATTTTGCCGCTGCCATCCTAGCCTCATGGTGTTTCTTTATATTCCAAGGAAGAGCTTCAAGTGAAGGTGGTACTCCTAAAACATTGTGTGGAATAAAGACATTAGGTGAAGAAAAGAGACAAATAAAACTCTTTAAATTCTCACTAGTAGACAAAAGTGGATGACGATTAGGTGGGGCAACAAACGAATCTACAGATGAACCAAGACTGGCATTCATCATCATTGCCATCGCTTCCTTTATGTTCTTCTTTTTCACCTTTTTCTTATCAAGACTAGTAAGTAGGGAAATAATTTCTCTCGTAAGCTTTTCAAGTATGTCATCACACGCCTTCACCTATCATGTTCCAATATCCAAGCAAGGTGGTATTTTAATCTATTGAGCTCGACATTCGTAATGAAGGTTTGTGAGGTTTTAGAGGCCTTATTTTTCCTTGTTGGCGGGGGCTCCACCCCTCAACCCCAACCAATATTATGACAGGGAGTTTGGCAAAGGCGTTGTCCCCGAGCCCTGTGAGGGACACTGCTCCTCGAGCCCGCTAGGGGCTCTACCCCTAGACCCTCATAAGGGGCACTATCCCTTGACTCAGTTGGGGGCTCTGCCCCAAACCCCCACAAGGGGCACTACCCCTTGACCCCAAACCTCCATCCACCATTCTAATTGTTAATGCAATTATTGCCATGTTTTTTATGTTTATTAATTTAAACTTCACTTAGTATGCCAAAGTTTCATTTGCAAGTATTATACTTATTCTTGGTTATCTCCCAAAGTTCCAAAACTCTGCCCACCATTGTTAATGTCCAAATTTCAAATTTCAATGCAATCACTCATGTTTTTAATGTTTATTAGTGTAAACTTTGCATGGTGTGGCAAAGTTTCATTTACGATTCTTATACTTATTCCTTACACATATTTTTGTAACTAATTTCTCATGTACTATATGTATATGTGCCACACACACTGCCCTCACCCCATATTCCCCCTATCTTAGGCCCCTAGTCGCCCCATCACCGATACCCACCCCCTATCTCGAAAACATGTGGAACAATGTCTCCAAACCAAATCTTGTGTCATAGTTGTTACAGATATGGAGCGGTGTTGTCATTGATATCAACTCATGGTATAGGAGATTGTTGCAGTTGTGTGACAATGTGTTGTCATTGATATCAACCTGTGTTTGTATGCTCGAATGTTCATGGTTGGATTTCAAAGTGTTATGATCAAATGTGCACAATGTTTCGAAGTTCATGGTTGGATGTCAAATATGCTTTGATTGATAGATAGTCGCAATAAAACAGCTCACATATGTAGTGCCAGTTCCGGTGTTTCTGGCTCAAGGAATTGTGCCATATTTCTCTACTTTTGAATTTATGGTTTTTTTGTTTGAAAGTTAGACAAAGGAGGATATACAATTTGTACGTTTCTCATTTCCTGTCACACAAGCTAAGACAGAAGTTTCAGGGGCTTGCAGAGAAAAATTAGTACTATTGCCTATCAAGACGGATCTCAAAGAAGCTCCAGCAATTCTCTACATTTCAATATTTGTTCTTATGGTTAGGGGAACTTGATCATATTGTTTGTGAATTAATTACTTAAGGTGCTTAGGTGCCACAAGTATGAACCTAACTGTTGTATCTCAAGACTGCATTGAGCGGTTTGCAAGTGACACTAAGGTTTCCAAGATTTGATTGTTGTGCCAACTCAGTGAACATGGAAGTGTGAAAGAATGGTATTGGAATGATGTTGACTGTCATATGATGTTCTTTTGTGCTCCACGTAATGGATCATGGTCTTACTGGTATTGTTGGTTGTCTAGAACATTTGGATGAAAGGCTAAGTGTGTTTTGGGCCTACCTGGGAGATTTGAACCAATGCGTTAATGATTGTGCCTGCATGGAGATATGTGCCGAAGTGTTTTCATCGTACTTGTCTTTTGCATCAGTCCACATTTTACTTCCCTTGGAGTTGTTTGGGGCCGACCTCTTTGGTTGATGCATGTTTTATGTCTACATATCATCTTCGCCGACTTGGAGAAGGTTGTTGGTGCTTGCAAAAGATATAAATGAAAGATCAAATTAGTTGCAAGTATGCGTGGATGGTGGACTGTGCAAATAAATGCTCAATGCATTCCAAAAGTAGTGAGTTGAAGGTATCTACATTAGAATAAGCTCGAAAGTGTGCTAGAGGTAGTGAGTCGAAGGCAACTGATGGTGTGTATGTGTTGTAGTTGAAGCATAACAACTTTTCGTGTTCCTTAAGAGTATGTAGCCTCCTAAAAATGTTGTTACTCTTAGGGAATAGTAGCTTCCTTTGGATTGTAGCCCATCAAACTTAATGTAATCTTGTTTTATTTGTGAGATTTCTCATCATAGTTTTTCTCTTGTTGGGTTTTCCACCTAAATATGGTGTCTTCATGTGCAATTATATTGAATGCTTTGATTTTCATTGTTGTTGATCTGCTAAAAAAAGTGTTCGGTTTTAAGTGGTGCTAAAGGGTTTGAGTTTTAATTAAATACTGAATCACCCTCCCCCCAAGTACTCCGGTGCGTTTAGCAATTGGTACTAGAGCAAGGTTCCTTAAAAGAAAGTTTAACAGCTTGAGGAAGATCCAAGATGGCACAGTGCTCACTCATACAAGGCGCCTAAGTTTGATGGAACAAACTACAATTGTTGGCGACTAAGGATGCAAGTCCACCTGACTTCTTTAGGGTTTGGGGTTTGGCAATCAGTCAAAGATGGATATACTCATACTGGTCCTCCAACAAATCTAGCAGAGATTAAGGCATATGAGAACAATGGCAAGGCAAAGAATGCCATTTTGAGTGGATTCGCAGATTTTGAACTTGTGAAAGTAATGCGTTGCTGCACTACTAAGGATGTATGGGAATAGCTAAGAAGCATTTATGATAAGATAAGATAAGTTGCAACTCTACAGAGGTAAATTTGAAAACTTAAGGATGTTAGAGGATGAAGATATCATTGGTTAATTGCTCCAGGTAGATGAAGTGGTCAATATATCAGAGGCCTCGGTGAAGAACTAAATGAAGCATTTGTAGAACTAAATGATTTAACATATACAATTAATTATTTGGGTTCAATCATAATGGGGCTTGGATAAGGAGACGTGATAGGGTGCCCAAAGCAATCCTCTACCCTAGGCCCAAGAGCGGATATACCATCCTTCTTGGCCTCAAGTGGCCTTCTGCCATCCATCCTTCCTGAGGTGTTGTACCTAGTGAGGAAGCTTGTACTTGCCCTCCCTATCCATGCCACCCTATTCACCCTCCTATGATTGAGACTCCCTTGAATCCATCCAACAACCAACCAATGTAGAGGTTGGAGGGGAAACTACAATAGGGTGCCCAAGCAATCCTCTACCCTAGGCCCAAGGGAAAATATATCGTCCCTCTTGGCCTCATGGGGCCTTCCGCCATCCATCTTTCATGAGGTGGTGTACCTAGTGAGGGAGCTTGTATTAGTTTCTCCCTCCTTATATTTCGTCCCTCACCTTGCCATGATTGATTGCTTCCATTTGAAGAATAAACTGGAAATCCACATTATTGCTTATATCTAATATATATGATGTTATGTATCAAATATATTATTTGAATTATTGCCTATATTAATATGTAAGGAATTTTGCATTTAAACATTATCTTGCTGCATATAACAAGCATACATATTAAACACATATTCATGCATACCACAAAGAACTAGAATGCTATGGCCTGCAATCAATAACATTTCCGATCTGATCCCCATTGCTGATATAATGTGTTGATCTGCTCTTATGAGCGCTGATGCTTATTAGATTACTTTCCTTGATGTCTTGTCCCATGATGACCTTCTTCAATATATACCTTAATATCTCCACGAAGGTAGGCATCCCTTGGAGCTTGTCTTTCCCTCATGGCGGGGGCAAGACACTTAACATGGCTTACTGTTCTCTTCTATAATTTAATTATTTTCAGCCGCTAATAAGATGTGAACTTAATTCATTTTTTCCACTTATCGCCCCTTTCTCAAATGAAATGTCTTCCCTTTATATCTTCCAATGGACGGAGTTGCAACTCTTCAACTAGCAAGGGACGCAACTCTTCAGAAAACTCAAACATGATGTGAAAACTTAAGAAGGCTTTGTATGGTCCCAAACAAGCTCCTAGGGCTTGGTATGCAAGATTGGACAAGTACTTAATCTAGCAAGGCTTCAAGAAAGGTACCACGGAAAGTAATCTTTACATCAAAATTAAGGAGGGAAGAATCTTGATAGTTGTTGTATATGTAGATGATATAATCTCTGGTAGAGATGATAAAATATGTAAAAAGTTTGTTGAAGAAATGCCCAAAGAGTTTGAAATGTCTATGTTAGGTGAGCTATCATTCTTTCTTGGACTTCAAATTACTCAGTTAGATAATGGTATTTTTATCTCTCAAGCAAAATATGTCACGGAAATGTTAAGGAAATTTGGTTTGGAGGACTGCAAACCACTGAGCGCTCCTATGGTGGCAGGTTGTCAATTGAGCAAGGATGATGAGTCACCTCTACTTTGATCAAACATAGTATAAGTCCATGATTGGGGGCCTATTGTACTTAACCACTTCTAGGCCTGACTTGATGCATGATGCCTGCTTGGTTGCAAGGTTTCAAGCCAACCCAAGGGAAACACATGTGAGGGCAATCAAGAGAATATTCAAACATTTGAAGAACACTCCAAACTATGGTCTATGTCATCAAAAGGATATGACTTCACTTTTTATGCATGCACTAATGATGATTGGGCAGGTTGTGTGGATAACAAAAGAAGTACCAGCCAGCGGTGGTGCCTTCTTTTTGGGAAGTAGATTAGTCTCATGGTTCAGTAAGAAGTAGGATTTAGTGTGCCTATGAACAGCAAAAGCAGAATACATTGCAGCAGCATCTTGCTGCACTCAAGTATTCTGGATGAGGCAGAGCTCGAAGGATATCAGGGTAATATATGATGAGTCCATTCCTATTCTGTGTAACAATACAAGTGACATCAATATTTCAAAAAATCCAGTTATGCCTTCTAGAACCAAACATGTATATATCTAGTATCATCTTCTAAGTGAGAAATTGCAAATCAAGAAGTGAAATTGGAATATGTATCCACAAAGGATCAGATTGCAGACATCTTTACATAATCTCTTTTAAAGGATACATTTCAGTACCTCAGGCTGAAGTTAGGGGTTGTTGCCCCTCCTTCTAACTAGATGCATAGACACGGCATCTCTGTAGGGGGAGCGATTCAAGATATGTCCATTTTCCTAGATTGATGAAGGCTACCTCTCAAGGGGACTTGGTAGTAAGTATGTTTTATGTTAATGCTGACAAGGGGAGTATGCTTATCTTTTTTAAGATCTTTTGCGGGTTTAGGGTTTAGGGTTTAGGGTTTAGTAACACATAGTAAGTGTTTCCATCAATCAGAAAGGGGGAGATTGTTACAGATATGGAGTAGTGTAATATCATTGATGTCAACTAATGATATAGGTAGTTAAGTGACAATGTATTGTCATTAATATCAACCTATATTTGTATGCTTAACTGTTCATGGTAGGATTTCAAAATGCGCTGATCAAATGTGATGATCTGAAATTCATGGTTGGATATCAAATATGCTTTGATTGATAGATTGTTGCAATAACACAGCTCAAGTATGTAGTGCCAATTTTGATGTCTCTGGCTCAAAGAATTGTGCCACATTTCTCTACATTTGAAGTTATGGTTTTGCGAGTCGAAAGTTAGACAAAGGAGGATGTGTTTGCAAGTTTCTCCTTTCATGTCGCACGAGCTAAGACAGATGTTTCAGGGGGGCTTGCAGAGCAAAGTTAGTATTATTGCCCCTCGGGATGGATGTGGAGGATGCTCCACACTTCTCCACATTTCAATATTTGTTCTTGTGGTTTGGGAGACTCGACCATATTGTCTTTGTATTACTTCTCCTCAAGCTTCAGGTGCTTATGCTTACCACAAGTATGAACCTAATTGTTATGTCTTAAGATTGTATTGACTGGTTTGCAAGTGAGACTAGGGCTTTTAGTCTATGTTTGTTGTGTCAGCTCAATTGAACATGGAAGTGTGAAAGAATGGTATTGGAATGATGTTGAATGCCATATGATGTTCTTTTGTGATCTGCATAATGGTTCTTGGTCTTCCAGTACAGTTTTTTGACTGGAACAATTGGATGAAAGGCTAAGTGTGGTATGGGTCGAACTGGGAGATTTGTGACAACACTTGTCTGCATGAAGATATGTTCCAAAGTATTTTTTTATCCTACCTCTCTCTTGAATCAGTATGTATTTATTTCCCTTCCACTGCGGAAGAGTTATGAGCCAACCTCTTTGGCCGATGCATGGTTCATGTCTACACGTTTCATCTTGGCCGACTTGAAGAAGGTTGTTGGTGCTTGTGGAGGATATAAATGAAAGATCAAATCAGTTGCAAGTATGTGTAAATGGTGGAGTGTGTGAATAAATGCTCAATGCATGCCAGAAGCAATGAGTTGAAGGTATCTACATTAGAATAAGTCCGAAAGTGTGCTAGAGGCAATGAGTCAAAGGCAGCTAATGGTGTGGTTGTGTTGTGGTGGAAGCTTAACAACTTTTCATGTTATTCAGGGGCTGAAGCCTCCTTCTATAAGTGTTGTTACTCTCAGGGAGTAGTGAACTTCCTTTAGTTGCAGCCATAAACTGTATTTCAGGGAGTTGTAGCTTCCTTTGGGTTGTAGCCCATAAAACTTAATGTAATCAATTTTTTATTTTTGAGATTTCTCACTCTGGTTTTCCCCTTATTAGGTTTTCCACATAAATCTGGTGTCTTCATGTGCAATTGTGTTGAATGCTCTGACTTTCATTACTGCTGATCTGCTGAAAGAAGTGTTTGGTTTTTAGTAGTGGTGAAGGGTTTGAGTTTTTAATTGAACATTGATTCACCCCCCCACTCATCCACCCACCCCCCAGTATTCCAGTGTGTTTAACAATAGTCATTGTCAAGTGTCTTCTGTCATTTTGTGTTTCCTATTGCTTTAAATTTCGTACTATATTTCTCATATTACACTCGTTCAAAGGTTGTTTAACTAGTTAGCATTTATAAACCCATTATTGGTGAGTTATTTTGGAATATCTGGAGTAATAGGTGAGTTGTTTTGGAATATCTAGGGCACTTTATGGACCATTACTTGCCTCAATTTTGCCGAAGTTTTCTCCCAGAATTTGGGTTCTCCAAGGTAAAAGTCCTTGTGTCTTCAATCATTTCGTTAATTGCTCTCATTTTCCTTGCATGTTCAAATTTATTTGATCACCTAAAGAGTACAATACTGATCTCTTTTATTTAGATCTGTATGTTGCTGAACCCCATAACAGAAAAAATCTTTCTTGGGAATAAATCAGCAAACCAAAAGAAAAAAAAATTCCATTAATCAGAAAAAAATTGCTGCAAAATATTTTTTTTCAAAACTAACCTTTATCCAGAAACTAATTTTTTGACCAAAAAATTGCAATTTATTGGTCAAGATCAAAAAATAGTGAAAAATAAAACCTGTAACTTTTCAAATAAAAAATAACCCAGCACACAGAGAGACAATGTATCATAATTAATCATAATTTAATAAAGATTTCTGCTTCAATGGGATAACCATTATAGTTTACAGATCATCACAAGCTACTTTCTTAAGGCATTAAACCCCATAAACATACTATGAGTGTGATTTTTCGCAAATCTGAGGCCACATCCTAGGTATAAAGGAATGCACCTGGACTCCGCAGAAAATGGTTAATTCATTTCTTCTACGGCAAGTAGGCAGTTGGTAAAAAATTATGTGCCAAAATTACAAGAAAATAAATGAGAATCTTTCTATTCACTGGAAAGAAATTTCTCAAATGACCTCTTGAAGAGGAAATGTTGCTCCAATAAAATATGGCTAATCACATTTGATTTGACTTGCATGTCAAAGCTTAAATTGAGATTCGCAATAACAAAAATCAATATCTCCAAAATTTGATTATCAAAAGAATCACTTGCAATGTCGATCCAATCACTGTATTTGTGAGTGGCTAGTGAAAAATGCTCACTATCTTCCTTCACACATTACTCTATTGATCAAATATTAAAGACCTAAAGGGATACTTCACACATGGGCTCACTAATGTTTTTTTGGAAAAATGTTCAAAAATCTATATAAACAAATCAGACTAGATTGAAGTCCATGTACCATGATCTAGCGATAAGAAATTAGAAAATGTCAAGACCCAAATTCAACCCATGGACTTGGTTCCCCACAGATTCTGCTGATAGAAAAATAAGCACACCCGCAAGTGAAGACCAGGTGCGAAATATTTCCTTTTCGCCTAAAAAAAATCAAAATTAAATTGAAATCACAAAATTTGCAAATTAGAATTCCAGATATACTCAAGAAACTAACCGCCATTCTCTACCCAGGTCTTTTAACCTTCAACTTTGGACAATCCAACAGAAAGGAGCAACTGCCACACTGATCTCTGTCAATAAGTTCCACCGAAAGAAACAAATGAGCATTAGATAGAAAACCTTGTATCTGAAATATTAGGAGAACATTTCTTTATAAGAACTATTTACTAAAATACTTACTCAATAAAAAAGTAAAACTATTATCAGCTCATTCTGTTGGTGAGTCACAAAGTCGACCCAAAACATGGATTACTTCTCTCGCACATAGTTTTGTCCATAATTCTATTTAAAGGATCTGATCTAACTGCAATAGGCTGGCAGAGTAATTCTAACAGGATGTCCAAGGGATTATTAGAGCATAACCAAGGTTCAAGTCCCCTCATTGCAATAAGGAAATCCATAACACTGGCAGAAATGTAGCAAGGTTGGACTGTAATTAACATCTAGGAAGAATGAAATACTAGCCACTTATTCAAGTTGGCCTATAAGACATTTCAGGTGCGGCCTATGTTTAGATCGTGTTGTAACAATTATTGGATATATTCCAGTGCAACCTACGTTTATAAACTAAACAAAACGCAGTCCTAGTGAACATG
Source organism: Thuja plicata (assembly GCA_018584345.1). Classification (NCBI taxonomy): domain Eukaryota; kingdom Viridiplantae; phylum Streptophyta; class Pinopsida; order Cupressales; family Cupressaceae; genus Thuja; species Thuja plicata. Next base: position 1,867,550 of record MU226780.1, on the reverse strand, counting down.
GTCCAAGCATACAGCATACCCATTACATGTGGCATGTAACCTCACACGCGACTTTATTGTCAAACTAAATGAATGTTATCCAGTTGGCACTGCCTATGGACTTGCAAACAAAGGGCTAAGATAACAAGAAGAAATAAGATGGTTGTTTAGGTCAATGAACCGAAAAACATCCACGAAACCATATCAGGTACAAGTCAAACTAGTATAAAAATTCGACACAATACATATAGCTATATGGGTATAACCGGCAATCAGTGATATTCCTTGATGGTCTGTGAAATGCAAGGAAAAACAGAAATCCTATTAAGGGTTTTAAGTTTATACACCCATTGCTCTTGGGATTTAACTTAAGTCAAAAACGCCAACAGAAGAAAGAAAAAATGACTCTTCTTTCAAAAAAAAGAAATGTGTACAGACCTGCGATGTAGAATCTCTATTCGGTAAGATAGAGACCAGAAACTCATTCATTCGCAGAACGAGCTTTAGGCCCCGTTTGGTTGGCGGAAGTGGGAGAAAATTGGAAGCGCCACTTCCGCTTTCCTCCGTTTGGTTTGAAAAAATGCACTTCCCAATTTTGATGCTAAAACTCGAATTTAGGTATAAAACGAGGGGCACCGTCTTCCTACTGAATAGGTGGAATTCGATTTCAAATCCAGGTTATTTGTTTTTTTAACCCAAATTTATAAATCTGTCGGGTCCAGAATTGGCGTTTGCAGCGGCAGCATCCGAAGCAGTGAAGTTTAGGTTTTTACACCATTCTTACAGAGAGTCTGCAACGGCGGCTTGCCAAAAAATCTCATTTCTGACTTTCCATCTTTGTATCTTCAGGTAGGGCTTCTTATTTTGGTGTTTTGTTTCAGCTCTGGCATGGAAATGTTTTCTGTATCGTTATTCTGAAATAAGATTAGGATTTTCCCTTTTTAAATAAGTCCAAGGGTTAACCGTGCCTCCAATCCTCTTCCACAAAATGATATAGCAAGGAATCTGCCATTATACCGCATCGCCCTTGGCAAACAGTTGAAAGACCCTCCAGAATAGCCATGGATGCTTCGATCACAACTCTCTCTGAAGCGCTATGAAATCGAATCACACAAGAGGAATGACTCGCAAACCTTCGTCTGCTGCATCAAAAATAGGGAAAAAGTAAGCATAAACTTAATAATCATTACAATGAAATGAAATGGCATATCTATGTGTGAGCATGCCCTGAAGCGATCCTTTGTCTGTGTACTCAAGCAATAAATAGATTTCCATGCCCTTGTTGAAAGTCTTGTGGCGTTTAACAAAGAAGGGCGACTCTGTCTTCCTCTGGATCTCCATCTCTCGGTATCACAAATTATAAAATGCACATTAGAAAATTATTTCTTCTTGTTTGTTTTTTCAACAAAAAAAAGTTGAATACCTTGCATATGTGTCTAGATCGCTGCAATACATTCTCTAATAAACCAACACTAGAATTGATAGAAGCAGCCACACGATTTGTCTCGGTAAGCTAGCCAATTGAATTAACCCTTCCTTCGTGAATGGCATTTAAGATCTAATCAATGTAAGAAATGAGTATTCCCACTTTATTCTGCAAGATTGGATTTAGCGAGATTTTTTAATAGTGGTTGTTGAAAAGTGACAATGGAAGCAATTGTTATTTTGTCATTGATGTCAAACCTTAATTGGTGAGACTATTGTTATCTGTTTGAGTGCCATATCTATTGTTGATAAAGAAGATTTAACAAGAAGACCAGGTGAATGGTTGAGTTAAGGTAACTCAAAGGGTATTTGATCAGTTGGCACTCTGGCAAAGTAATTTGTTGTTTATCTTTCAAAGACAGTTTTTCTGGTTGTTCTATGCCGAGCAAGTTTGGCTTGTGCCGAGCAAAGTTGCTTGTCCGAGTAAAGTTGCTTGTGACGAGAAAAAAGTTGCTTAATGTTGAGCACCATTGAAATTGCCAAGTGGAAATAGTGATGTTGGCTGACTTACAGTAATTGGATTAATGATGAGATTTGAGATCTCTGGCCAACTTAGTTGATTTTATTGGGATATGTAATGTTAATTAAAGATTGATCCACGTCATTTAATGTATAGGTAATCGTAATTAATGCATGGTTTCAAGATTTAATTAGAGACTACTTTAGAGAAGTAAATGTAATGCAAAGATGGAATGATCCGTTGGATCTAACCTAACCTAAGATCTACGATCGTGTTTAAGCAGCAAAAGATTTATCTAACCTAGACAGAGAGGTATATGATAACCTCAAGGGTTATTCATTGTGTGGGGATGAATGTATGTGTATGCAAAAGGTTTGCATAGTTGATTTACTGTTTAGCATGATCTAGCAAAGAAGGCAAAAAGGTAGAGGCAGAGTGTTGCATGAGTGATTGCTTGACGGATTTCCAAGCAGATCATAAGATTGAAATGACAATGCAGGCTACTCAGTAAATTAACATTAGAGTTGTAATTGGATCTGAATTGCAAAGTAAGTTGTATGTACTAAATCACAACTGCTGATTACTTTCTTACCATTGTATCAGTTAAATCCTTTAACAAGGTTGACTTAACAGTCATTTGTATAAATCCTCTAACAAGGTGACATTCAGATTGGAATGTTCTAAGTCCTCTAA
>MU226780.1:1810878-1845735 GCA_018584345.1 Thuja plicata | reverse complement strand
TTTGTCTATGACTGCGTAGTTGCGTATTTTCTAGAAAATAAAGCAATCAATGATCTTAAATTAGAATAAGTTAAAAAAAATAACAATTAAAAAAACTAAAAAAAAAACAAATAAAAAAATGGACAAAATAAATCACAACATTAAACTAAGCATTAACAATTAAAAAAACTCAAAATAAAACAAATAAAAAAATGGACAAAATAAATCACAACATTAAATTAAACATTATTAAATAATAATAAAAAAATTATAGCCTTTGTCGAATTCCAATTCCAATTCAAAATGTAGAACCAAACATAGAACATGGAGTGTTTAATTCCAATTCCAATTCGAAATTGTTGAACCAAACACAGAAGTTGGAATTTGTTAGTTCCAATTCTGATTTCAAAATTGGCAACCAAACGCAGAAGATGGATTGACTAATCCATCTTCCGGGTCAACCAAACGGTCCAAATTAGAATTGGAAGATGCAAAACTGGAATTTCAAAACCCGATTTTTAGATAATCAGGTTTTGAGTCAAATTCCAATTCCCCAACCAAACGGGGCCTTAGTAATGTATGTAGGCGCCAACCATATCGATATAGTTGAAATATGCTGTCACGGTCATTCCATCGGAAAACAAAAAAATTTGAAATATACAATAATTTTTATTTTTTCTTTTAACCAAATTTTAATTTTGTTTGTTAAGTTATTTTAAAAAGTTTTAAAATAAGGATATGCAATGGTTCAAAATTGTTGTTCATAGTAGGGAGAAGACTCGAATGAAGTAGAACAAGAAGTGGATGAGGAAGTCGGGCATTGATTTGCAAGATTGCCTCAACATTAATGAAGAGGAAAAAAGTTTGTGTTGAAAATTTTTAAGACTACTATATGGACAAAACAAGCTAGTAAAAAAAAATTATATCAAAGCGTTCAATCCTTTGAATGAATCAATGAATGATTTTAATGACGTCCACAAGGCTCAACAGCCTAAGGGACCAAAGGAAATCACAACCTTAAATAATTTCCATAATCCTTTCCAAATCTAATCTTCTTTTATGAATCTCAACCAACAAACCCGCAGTTTGGTTGACCTTATCCTCTTCAAATAGACTGTTCATGTTGTCCACTTTCAAGATGGTTTCATACTTAGCCTAAATATCTTCATATGTTGCACACTCCATGAGAAAGTGTCATTCGGTTTCAATTGTGCCCATCCTACAAAACATGCAAGTTCTTTCCTCCCAAGCCTCTTTGGGCCTCTTCCATTTGCATGTCTCATACTTGAGATGATGTGATCCCGTCCTCAAATGTGTCATTAACAGCCTTTCTTTCCCTTTAATAGCAGCCTCTACATATTTTTTCTCCCTATTGGTGTTTAAAACTGCTACGCTACAAAAAGCAACCAATATATCTTAAGACTGATGTTAGGAGTGGTTAGCTCCAAGTATGAAAGCTCTGTAAGATAATTGGACCAACTATAGGGACAAGACTGTCCTTTGCATTTCTGGCTCTGCAAAACCAAGGTGGGTACACCTAATCTAGACTAAACTCAATTCTTTACAACACCTTCTACTTCTGGATTTGAACAACAGATAAATGGTAAGTAAGTACTAAATGACAACCTAGCATTCATTGACTCTCCACTACCACTGGTGGAATAAGAAGAACAACAACTAAAAAGTAAAGAATTTGGTTATGAGTTTGATTATAATTTTGGGACAGAACATAGCCAAACCACTTTAGATATGTATCTCAACAGAAATACTAATTCTAGATCATTGCCTTATCCATTGGCAAAATCCTAAATACAATATTGAAGCTGAAATGCCTTATTGGCAAAGATTCAAAGTCATAAACATAAGAACTCTAAGACCACACACTACAAAATCCTTAAGTAGATATCTAGGTAGAATCAATGTAATATCCAAAGTATTTTAATTTGATCTAAAATCAAATACCTATGGAATACACATATGCATAAGTTGGACTTATATAGTAAGCCATAAAACTTACAACTCAATAGATAACACAAAGGAGAGACTCAAATTTGAAACAACTTATATTAAGTATGGTGAAACTAGTTCCTGAATTAGTATGACAAGGAAATATGCAATATGAAAATATGCAAAAGATCAAAGAACTTTCAATCCTATCTTAATACAATATGAAAATACATATGCTATATCCTAGACTAAAAACAAGTATAAGCCTAATGCTTTTTACTTTCCCAATTCTCCAGCCCTTTCTAAATGGTCTTGAATATTCTTTTATAGGAACAAGAATGCTACAAGATTTAGACCATTTAGGGTTAGGGTTACAACCAATCAATGCAAGCATTCAATTCTATTGTCAAATTGAAACCCTATCTCTTCTCTTCGATTTGTGCAAATTTGATCTGCAAACAATTTGCCCTAATCCATGGATGTGAGCGCAGTACCCAGAAGTCAAAGAATTCCCCAAGCATGACTCTGAAAGTAGCTCACATAAATGCAGAAAAGATCAGGTGGCTCTGTATGCACTTATCCTCTGATTATAAAACTCTATCTATCAAGTCTGGACATAAATGTATCTCCACATATCAGATTCCAATTCCTTTGGTCTTCAAAAATTGTGCAGAATCGATCCATAAGATCAAATCACAACATTTATGGCCCTGAGACAAAATATCAGTCGACCGCCATGAAACCCCTATGAGAAATATTAAATATTTGAATTTAAACTATAATGGCTACATGTGGCATGGAAAATGAATCAGACAGTTGAGATTGAAACTTTATTGGCCTTTAAAATTGATCTATCGAGGTCCTTTAGGTTACTTGGGCTTTCCAACAATCTCCTTGGACAGGTGGCAGCTTGTGCATAATGCCTTAAACACTAAATTTTTTTATCTTTGTCTTCAATCCATTAAGCCTATGGTCTAATAAAAATTAATTATACTACACTTTAATCTCACCCTTGGCTTCAAACTACAGGCCCCACAAACTCAGATAGGACACGTGGCTGTATAGCGTAATGACTTGAACACTAGATCGACCGCATCTCTGCTTCAAGCCTTTAAGCCGTCTGTTAGATCTTCCTTAACTTGACATTCCTTTAACTTCCTTTCTCTACCTGAGACCAATGACATCATCTGTGCTATGTGTCAGCCAAGCGTAATGCCTTAATGACTAGATCTCGTTCAGTTTTTCTTTGAGGCTTTACATTGTCCGTCCGATCACAACCCACTTGATTGGTCTTTAATTTACCCTCTGACCTAAGCCTGGCCCACCATGGACACACCTCATTAAGGTATGATGCCTTAATGAGTAGATCTCAAGCACCTTTCCTTTAAGGCAATACGTCGGCCATTAGACTTTATTCAACTTGACTGCACTTTACCTTAATTACCTCGTCGTTGATCCAGACCCACTGAGACACGTAGCGCAATGTCATAATGCCTTGATGGTTAGATTTTGATCAACTTTGCTTTGAGGCATTACGCAGACCACTGGATCTTTTTTGATTTGATCACTTGATAACTGACCACCGACGGGCCCAAAACCTGACAACTTTCCACGCATCAAAAGGGCGCAATAACTTGATGATTAAAGATCTGCATCTTTGTGTTTGAGGAAATGCACCTACCTTCAGATAAACTTTAAGTTGCATCACTTTAATCTCTTCTTCACCATTTTTCTAGGCCCGCCATGTGCCATGTGTCATTCAAGCTTAATGGCTTGATGGGTAGATCTTGTTCATCTCATCTTCGAGTCTTTAAGCCAACCGTTGGATTAAATCAGAACTTGTCGGTACTTTAGTCTTAGGTTAATTTCATGCAAATAGGACCCACGTCATCAGAAGGACAAATGTCACAATGGCTTGATGGATTAATTGATATATCGACTGCATCTCTGCTTCAATCCTTTAAGTCGACCGTTAGATCAAAATTGAGTTGCACAACACATAAAGGGTACAGTATTTTCAGAGATGAAAACTTAGGAAATATTTAAAACCCCGCTAGGAAAATACTTTAGGGAATAACATGGCCCCGTCGATGACAACTTAGAATACATGACATAAGAAACTTAAGTTACATAAAAAGTAACTTCATTTTATAACAGCTCGTGAGGGTTTTAGGGTTTAAGTAAAACTTTGCAGAGAAGACTTAGGGCTTTAGGCCAGAGACTTAGTAAAATTTTGCAAAGTCAAGGAAAAGGTATGGAGCCATGAAAATTTTCAATGGGTCTAACAGTGGCTCTATTTGGGGATGCATGCCTCTTGCAGGAATGACAAGGAATCATGATTTATGGGATAAGCATACCACCTATAAAACATGAAACCTAACCTAAAGCAAAAACTAAAACAGAAAGAATATATACAAACTTACTTGTTCATGGATTTTTTATTCTTCAAGAACAGTAGAACTTTAGGAACTGTCCATGAACCAACAATTCCATAATATTCCCAGTTAAGTCCTTTAATATATAGGAATCAGAACCCCACCTGCCATGAATTATGTATGGACCTAACCAATTAGGATCAAATTTGGCATGTTTTCCTTTGTCCTCCATTCTGGCATTCCACATTAAAACCATATCATCAAGATCAAATTTCCTAGCAGTAGTTCTTTTGTCAAATTGATTCTTGCATTGTAGTTGTAGTTTGACATTCCTGTCATGTGCTTCCCTTCTTGACTCATCAAGCTGTATCAAATCCTCCAATCTTATCCTCATATCATCTTCTAGGTCATCATCATATGCTTGGATGAATTTATACATCTGCAATAAATTATTCAGGGGTAGTCTGGCATGAATATCATAAACTAAGTCAAAAGGTACACATCCAATAGCCTTCTTAACTGTTACTCTATCTGCCCATAGAGTAAGCTACAATTTGGAATATCAAGCCTTCTTGTTTGCATCCAACACTCTCTTGATAATCTTTATCAGGCTCTTGTTACTAGATTTAGCCTGACCATTGCCTTGAGGGTGATATAGGGAAGAATAAGAGATTTGAATCCCATATTGCTGAAAAAAATTAGTGAACTCCTCCAATCTAAAGCACATAGCATTTTCCACCATAATAGTTTCTGGAAAACCAAATCTAGTCAACATATTTTGTATTATAAAATCAATCACAATCCTACTTGTGGCTCTTTTAGTGGGAATTGCTTCCACCCACTTAGTGAAGTAATTAGTTGCCACTAGGATCCATGAATGACCCCCACTAGAATTATTAGGTATTTCACCTATGAAATCCATTCCCCACTTCTGAAAATGTGCCTCAACTACAACAGGCTTCAAGGGGAGATTCCCACCAAACTTTAGCTTACTTGAAAATCTTTGACAGGCATCACATTTCCTAACATATTGATGGGCATCCTTGAAGATTGTTGGCCACCAAAAAATAGATCTGATAATCTTATGGGCAGTGGTCTTAGCCATGTAATGGCCGCCACATGAACCATCATGCATCTATCTTAAGATACTTTCAGATCTGTCATGATCTATACATTTAAGCAATACTCCTTCATTGCTCCTCCACCATAATGTTCCCTGAATTATTGCATACTTCAGAGCATGCAACTTGACTGTTCTCTTTTTATTATCATTCATGTTAGGGGGGAGAACCATCTTCTGCAAGTATCCAATGATGTCCTTGTACCAATCAAAACAATCCATATCACAAATATAAGGTCTCTGCTCCTCTTCCAACACATCAATGTGATTTGCATCTAAATTTCTTTGAGCCATGAGTTTAGCAAGTCCTAGACCTCTTACTAATTTAGTGATATGAATTACAATATTAAACTCTTGTATCGTGTTGATCCATCTGCATCTTCTCCCTGAGACCTCTTGTTGAACTAATATATCTTTCATAGCAGCACTTGGCACATAAGAAATTATGGTTGCTCCTACCAAATAGCACCTAAATTCTTTAACAACCTTGACCAAAGCATAAGCTTGTTTTTCCATAATATCATACTTCAGCTCTGCTACTTGCAAGGACTTATTGAAAAAAAGAAATAGGTTGTTCATAACCTTCTGAATTATTCTGCAATAATACTGCAACAACAATATTATAAGAAGCAAAGGAGAAAATTTGAAGTGGAATGGTATAATCATGGGTTCTCAAAACATGAGCATCTTTAATATCCTTCTTGGCATCTGAGAAAGTCTTACATGCTTCTTGAGTCCATTCCACTTTAGCTCCTTTCTTCATCATCTTTGAGATTGGAAAACTAGTCTCTGTAAAGTTTGTAACAAACCTCCTCAAAAAGTTCACTTGTCCAAAGAAGGACTGAATGCCCTTGACATTCTTGGGTTGAGGGACTTTATCAATTGCACTTACCCTTTCAAGGTCAATTCTAACTCCATCTTTAGAGACAATTTTTCCTAAAAGCTTTCCCTTTGTTACCCCAAAAGCACACTTATTTGGGTTAAAGGAAACCCCATATTCTAGTTCTCTTACAAAGATATTTTCAAGATGATCACAGTGTTGATCTTCTTTTGTTGAGGAAGCACTAAGATCATCTTGATAGACTGCCAAAAACTTGTTTATAAAATCTGCAAATGCCACATCCATGGATCTTTGGAAAGCAGCCCCAACATTTGTCAAACCAAAGGGCATCCTGACATATACATAAGTTCCCCAGGGTGTGGTGAATGTAGTCTTGAACTATTCATATTCCTTGACCTTGACTTGATTATATCCTGAAAATCCATTCAACATGGACATCATCTCAGACCCTGTGACTCTTTGCAATATTTCTTCCATGTTGGGCAATCCATAATTGTCCTTCAAGGAATTAATATTTAAATTTCTAAAGTCTACACATAGTCTGATATCTCCATTTTTCTTTCTGACTGGTACCAAATTGGATACCCATGTTGAATGTCTTATAGGCTTTATGATTCCAGCATCCCTCATCTTTTTTAATTCATCTTGCATCTTGGGTGCTCGAGTGGGATTGATAGGTCTCAACTTCTGTCTGAAAGGCTTAGTGTCTTCTTTCAATAGAATCTCATGCTGGAAAAGATCTTCTCTGTATGATTTTAAGTCATCATAAGACCATGCAAAAACATGTCTATATTTTCTAAGAAGATTTACCAATGAATCTCTAAGATTGGAGGACAACTTCCTGCCAATATATACCCTTTTAGGATCTTGATCTATCCCCAAGTTTATTTCCTCCAAGTCCTCATGTTTGCTCATTGTACTTTCAAATAAAGGCTTGTCTTTGCTATCAAAATCTCTCTCAAGTACAACCAAACCTTTGGGTACCTTATTGGACTTTAGTTGGAGAACCTCCTTTCCAAGAATATTATCTTTTCCATCTATGGTATCCACAAAACCAGTAAAGTTCATCTCTTTATCACTATAATTTGCTTCACAAGATAAGAATCTTAAAACATCCAAGTCATCATCAAATACTTGCCAATTTTCATCATTGTTTAGGATGGATGGTCTAGATTGAATCTCCATACTAGACATTCCTGCAAAAGTAATGTCTTTAGGCCTCAAGGCAATATTAGCCAATAGATCTTCCATCTTGTTATGACTTCTATCCATCCATTCAATGTTAGATGCATCAAAGTTTTCAATTTCATCCCAAACAACATTCCTATATTGTTTTAGCCTCTGATTCTTTGAAGCATATCTAGATCTTATTTGAGAAACAACCAATTCAGATTCCCTAGTGACTCTGATACATTTAATCTTGTGTCTTGAAGCTAATCTCAATCCTATTAGCAAAGCCTCCTATTCTACAATATTAGTGCAAGTAAATAATAGAGAAAATGAGAACTTGTGGGTATTAGCACTAGGGGCTATTAGTAGCACTCTTGTGCCAGCTCCTTCTTTTGAGTTTGTACCATCAAAGTGCATTGTCCATAAGTTAGTCTTATCTGTAAGATTGTCCTTCTCTTCTGACAAAAACATATGTTGGACATTTCTCTCAGCTTTGTTGTCTTGCACTCGAAAAGATCCAATGTTAGTATCCAGGAAATAATTCATTGCTTCATCTTCACTCTCCTCAATCATGTGGGGAGTTCTAACTTCTCTAGACACCTTGACATTTTTACCAGTTATGTCAAATGTTGCAAAGGATAGATCACACTGGATACTTCCTCCCATTGAGGCACTCCATTTCCTAGACAATAACATCCCATATTGAGGTGGGATGTCAACTACTAGGACACTCATTGTTAGTATCTTTTCTGGAAATGCAACAAGTGTATAAGGCAAAGCCTTAATACTACCTATAACATGCACTTCCCTTGAATCCATTGCTTGGCATCTCCCATGAGGAGTATCTACCTGCAGTCTCATTGATTTCATTATTTATGCAGGCATGACTGTAGATGATGCAACTAAATTAATCATACAATTCTTGAGCATCTTGCCATTAATAATCAGTGTTAATAAAAATGGATCCACATCTCCCAAAGGAGGAGTGAATTTATTTGTATTTAAGAAGATTTGAGGGATCTTAGAAACAATCTCATCTGATTCTTTTCCATTTGTATCAAATTTCTTCTTAATGTTCATTTTCTTCTCATCCATTTATGATGTCAAGGTTCTTGTGGTAGAAATACTATTCATCCATGTCAAAGTTGTCTCCTTGTGCTTAGGAATCCTCATCATTTCTAAAAGTGGCATCCTGATTGTGATCTGTGAAATCAGTTGTCCCATGTCAGTAGGAGCATATTTGATATCAGAAAAATCTTGCTTGGTAGTAATAATACTTCTATCCTCATTTTGAGTAGCCAGACTGGGCTCAACTCCTTTAGCATCTTTTTGAATAGAAGAAGCACCCACCTTTGGTGTCTTTATTTTAATCTTATGAACAATACTTGGATTACTTGGTTTATCCTTTGTTTTCACTTTTATCTTTTTCACATTCTCAACAGTTTTTTCTTTTTCTGGTGGCTGCTTGGGGATTTTTTTTGTATCTGTAATGAACATGCCAGCTGGTCTACTATCTGCATTACCAATAGTCCTATTCCTTAGATTATATTTACTCTGTGCTTGAGCAACCAAGTTTTTTTGTGATTCGATCCCTTTCTACATTTGAAGGTCTTCTTTCCATAAAATACTCTCTTTCCCTTGAAGCATTACACCTTACTTTATCAATGTCTGCTTCTTTTTCATCAGATGAAAGTACATCTTGATCTTCAACTTGATCATCAGAATCCTCTTCATCTGATGAAGACAACTCCTGATTTTGACCTTGGTCATCAGATCCTCCACTTTTCAAATCTGCAAATGTCATTGCATTCCCAACGTCATCATATAGTTTTTCCTCGTCTTCTCTTTCTTGTTGGGTCTGACTTAGATACATCTTCAGAGAAACATCACAATTGTCTAGATTGTGTGGAGATTCAAAATCATCGCACCAATAATCCCCACTACACATATTAGCTGAATTTCTCTAAAGAGGATCCAAAGTTCTATCATCGGGCCTATCTTTCCTTTGTGAGATAATAGGTTTCCCATCCTTGAATTGGGTGTCATAGGGGTGATTTTGCATCCTATTTTGGGGAATATAACTGTTATAGGATGACCAATTATTGTTTGGAGCTCTAGGATTCTTACTTTCTCCTGGCTTTAAATAGTTTATAGAATTTAGAATCTATTTCATATTGACCTCCTCCTTAGGCTTATCATTTGAAGGTTTATCTAGTTCCTTTCTTGCAGGCTTCCAATCATCTCTTCTACCCAATTTCCTAGATACCGTCCTATTTGTTTCTATATTGATAGTTGTTTTATAAGATTCTCTTATAGTCTTTGGATTTTTATCTCTGAGGAGGTATCCCATCTTAGAATCAAATACATTAAGACAAGTGACTAGACAAACCTTGTTATCAAGTCTCAAAACTTGGAAAAGTTTATGCATAGCTCTCTGAAATCTTATGTTGAATTCTGCAACATCTTCATTCTAAGTATTTTTTATATCGTTGAACTCATTCAACATGAATCCCTCATTTTTCTTATCACCATATTGCTCCTTAAAGCAATCAATTAATTCTTCCATTGACCCTACATAATTATAGGGTAACCCTCTGAACCAATCTCTAGCATCCTCTACTAAAGACTGAACAAAAAGTTTCATTAATACATCCTTATGGTTAATTTCACAATCATCCATCATGTCAATAAATTTTTTCAAGTGTTCTTCACATTTGATTACATTGTTCCCAGCAAATTTGGGAAGTTTATCTCTAAGTTCACTTGGAACTACACTAGGATAACCAAAGATGTTATGGAAAGAAAATTTCTTGTACCTTTCAGCATGAGTGGGTCTTCCTTGAGATGAGGTATTAACTGGAGAAGTAGGGGCATTAGCATTTGATGTTGTAGCTGGTTCGACACCAAGTTGAATAGGCCTCGTTGTTTGTCTAAGAAAATCAGCCTTCTTCTTCATCTCCAAAGTAGCATCCTCCAATTCTACCACCTCAAGTTCCCTAGATATGATCTCACTTTCAACTCTAGCTCTTTCAGGATCCATGTCAAATTTAGACATCTAATTTACCAAGCCTTTGAGATTCTTGGGCTCGTTTATTGAAACCCCTGTCATCCCTTGCTTTCCCTTATCTTTAGGGCCTTGATGATTAACCACTTAAATGACGGGTTTGTCTTCAAATCTCTCAGGCTTTGCAACATAGTTGATGGCCTCTTGGTTTCATACTCTCATCTTTAGTTGCTCGATTTTGATCATCTAAATTGCCTTTTGTCATCTTCCTTTTCTTTGTTTCTCTGTTGTGTGAGGGCCATTGCCTTTTGGAGACATTTTTCCATTCTTCTTCTTCATCATCAACATCTTGTGAATCAAGAAGTGTGATGTCAAAATCTCTTTCCTCTCTTTCATTAGGAGAGTTATAATCTTCATTTGTACCAATTCCCACATCTGTAGCCTCCTCATACTCGGATGCATTTCCTTCTTCACTACATTGGGCTGGTCTTCCTTCTCTAATATCATCCTCTTGTCTTTCATTTTGAGGAGCTCTTCTATTACCTTTTCCTTTTCTTGGTTTCTCAGCTCTAGATGTAGTTGGGAATTCATCTCCCAACCACTCATTAGAATTTTTCTTTGACTGAGACCTGGTACCTTTATAACTCATATTGAAAGGTGTGTGACAAAATAATTTCTAATACTCAGCACTGCTATAGAGAATACTTCAGAGTCACCACCCAACACTTAGTTGGGATCACAACACTAACAAATATGAATAACCTTCAAATAGAGAACTCACAAGATAAAAGAATGAGAAAGGTGAATTTTGAGTAAATCTATGCTTCCAAGGATAAACTTACTGGCTAGTTATGACAGTTTTACTATACTATTTCCTTAGTAGAGTTGCCATCTTGTTGGTGTTTAAAACTGTAACGCTACAAAAAGCAACCAATATATCTTAAGACTGATGTTAGGGGTTGTTATCTCCAAATATGAAAGCTCTGTAAGATAACTGGACTAACTATAGGGACAAGACTGCCCTCTGCACTTATGGCCCTGCAAAACCAAGGTAGGTACACCTAATATAGACTAAACTCAATTCTTTACAACACCTTCTACTTCTGGATTTGAACAACATATAAATGGTAAGTAAGTACTAAATGCCAACCTAGCATTCATTGACTCTCCACTACCACTGGTGGAATAAGAAGAACAACATCTGAAAAGTAAATAATTTGGTTATGAGTTTAATTATAATTTTGTGATAGAACATAGACAAACCACTTCAGATATGTATCTCAACAAAAATACTAATTATAGATCAATGCCTTATCTATTGGGCAAAATCCTAAATACATATTGAAGCTGAAACACCTTATTGGCAAAGATTCAAAACCATAAACATAAGAACTCTCAAACCACACACTACAAAATCCTTAAGTAGATATCCAGGTAGAATCAATGTAATATCCAAAGGATTTTAATTTTATCTAAAATCAAATACCTATGGAATACACATGCATAATTTGGACTTATACGGTAAGCCAAAAAACTTACAACTCAATAGATAACACAAGGAGAGACTCAAATATGAAACAACTTATATTAAGTATGATGAAACTAGTTCCCAAATCAGTATGACAAGGAAATATGACAATATGCAAAAGATCAAAGAACTTTCAATCCTATCTTAATACAATCTAAAAATACATCTGCTATATCCTAGACTAGAAACAAGTATAAGCTTAATGCTTTTTACTTTCCCAATTCTCCAGCCCTTTCTAAATGGTCTTGAATATTCTTTTATAGGAACAAGAATGCTACAATCTTCAGACCATTTAGGGTTAGGGTTACAACCAATCAATGCAAGCATTCAATTCTGTTGTCAAGTTGAAACCCTATCTATTCTCTTAAATCTATACAAATCTGATTCATAATCAATTTGCCCTAATCCATGGATGTGAGCGCAGTACCTAGAAGTCAAAGAATTCCCCAAGCATGACTCTGAAAGTAGCTCACATAAATGCAGAAAAGATCAGACAGCTCTGTATGCACTTATCCTCTAATTATAAAACTCTATCTGTCAAGTTTGGACATAAATGCATCTCCACATATCAAATTTCAATTCCTTTTGTCTTCAACAACTGTGTAGAATCTATCCATAAGATCATATCACAACATTTATGGCCCTGAGACAAAATATCAGTCGACCGCCATGAAACCCCTCTGTGAAATATTAAATATTTGAATTTAAAATATAACGGCTACAGGTGGCATGGAAAATGAATAAGATGATTGAGATTGAAATTTTATTGGCCTTTCAAATCGAGTCATCGATGTCCTTTAGGTTACCTGGGATTTCCAATGATCTCCTTGGACAGGTGGCAGCTTGGGTGTAATGCCTTAAACACTAAAAACCTTCATCTTTGTCTTCGATCCATTAAGCCTGTCATCTAATCAAAATTAACTATACTGCTCTTTAATCTCACCCTTGGCTTCAAACTACAGGTCCCACAAACTTAGATAGGACACGTGGTCGCATAGCGTATTGGCTTGAACACTAGATCAACCGCATCTCCGCTTCAAGCCTTTAAGCCAACCATTATATCTTCCTTAACTTAACGTTCCTTTAACTGCCTTTCTCTACCCGAGACCAATGACGTCATCTGTGCTATGTGTCAGCTAAGTGTAATGCCTTAATGACTAGATCTCGTTCAGTTTTTCTTTGAGGCTTTAGGTTGTCCGTCTGATCAAAACCCGCTTGATCGTTCTTTACTTTACCCTCTAACCTAAGCCTGGCCCACTATGGACACGCGCCATTAAGGCATGATTCCTTAATGAGTAGATCTCGATTACCTTCCCTTTAAGGCAATATGTCGACCGTTATATTTTATTCAACTTGACTACACTTTACCTTAATTACCTCGTCGCTGATATGGACCCACTAAGACATGTGGCACAATGTCGTAATGCCTTGATGGTTATATTTCGATCCTTTAAGCCTTTAAGCCAAGCATTAGATCAAAATTGAGTTGCACGACACATAAAAAGGGTATAGTATATTCAAAGATGAAAACTAAGGAAATATTTAAAACCCCGCTAGGAAAATACTTTAAGGAATAACATGGCCCCATCGATGACAACTTAGAAGACATAATGTAAGCAACTTAAGTTACATAAAAAGTAACTTAATTTTATAAAAATTGTGAGGGTTTTAGGGTTTAAGAAAAACTTTGCAGAGAAGACTTAGGGCTTTAGGCTAGAGACTTAGTAAAATTTTGCAGAGTCAAGGAAAAGGTATGGAGCCATGAAAATTTTGAATGGGTTGGGTTGAACACTTGCATATAGTAAACCTTTTTTTTACTGATGTTATTAGACCACATGACACTTTGAAACTTCTCTATGACAAACATTTTTATGTCCACATTTGTATTAGGACACTCATATGGCTTAATATTCCATTTATCCAACCATTTATTATTTTGTTCCATCCATGTTTTCTTTCTATGGATAAGATCCTCATCCTTCACAATTTTTGGCCATCATTGGTCTTGCATGTTTTCAACCTTCTTTAAGTAGCTAAGTAATCGAGTTATCGTTGAAGCTTCCAACGAAAAATTCCAAGCTTCCGCTAAAAGGATATCATAAGGTACAAAGGTCTTAACTTTGAGATTGCTTGTAATTAGGTGCTTCTAAATTCTCTCTAGTTGCCTCCAACTGCGATTTGACAGGATACCACCCCAAACCTCGCAGCCATAAAGGACCCTCGATGTGACCAGCAAACCTAAAAGATTCTTCTTGGTTTTCCAGTCCCAGAGTTCAGTCATTATGCATCTGTTTTGGAGTAAATACAAGGCTTTCTAGCCCCCCTATAACCTTTTTTCTCGACAAGTTCCCCAACTGAGTTTATAATGAAAATTAATCCCAAGATACTTGTATTCTTTCACAATTTCCAGAGGGTTTCCTTCAAAAAAGAACAGAATATGCTTTTCTTTTCTCCTTAAAGAGGAAATCATGATTTTTGTTTTGGTAGTGTTCACCTGCATTCCAACCTCATGGAACTTAAGTGGTCTCTCAAACCTTGAGTTGTTCTTTATATTAAAATAATATCATCAATGTACAAAAGAAGCTTCACAACATACCCTGCCAAATGCACACCTTCCCCATCTGTTTTTTTTAACCAAGTTTCTAATTATCAACGTATAGTCCAAACAAGGTTAGGGATAAAGGACATCCATGTTTAACACCAATTTCACTACCAAAACATTCAGACATTCCTTCATTAGTTTTTTTCTTTTGGCTCTATTGTCATATAATTTGTACACTAGTGCTCTATACTTGTCGGGGATACCCAGTTATATCATTCTATTCCATAACTTGTCCCTAGGCACCATATCAAAGGCTTTCTTAAAGTCTACAAAACAACAATAAGCTTATTTTCCCTGATTATCCCATATTCTCTTTATTAAGTGACGAAGAGTGATGCAATGGTCAATGGTGGAATGCCTAGGTTTTAAACCCACTTGCCCTTTGGCCCTTTTCCCCTCACCTTCTGCCCAACTGTTGATTCTATGTTCTATCATGCTCCCAAACAGTTTGCCAAAAATAGGGTTGACCATAATAGTGTGGTAGTTAGATAGACTATTGATGTCACCAGTTTTAAAAAGAGGAATAACCGCACTCGTTACCCAATCCACCGAAAAACCATTGTAGATGACATGGTTGAAGATACCTTTTATGTGAGGCAAAAGGATTTCTACTCCCCATTTTAAAAATTCAGCTTGTAGCCCATCAATATCACTAGCTTTACCACTTGCATGTTTTTTTATCCCAAGCTTGATATCTTCAACTGTGAAGAGTTCCTCCGAAGTATTTACTATGGGAGGAACATTATTCTCATGAGGTTGTTCATAGAGAAAATTTGCATATTCAAGCCATTGAGCATCTGTAATAGTGTTCTCAATTTGTTTTCTCTTTTGCTGCAACCCTTTCCAAAACTTTTTGGGGTTGTGTTTTCTAAGGGATATTAACTCTTTCCTTCTAGCCTTAACATACTCTTCCTTCTTTGCTTGAATCAATTTTTCATACCACTTCTTGAGTTCTTTGTTAACGCCCTTCCCTTTTATGGATCTCTTTGCAACCTTACATTCCTCATCATACCATGAATTTGTCAAAAACGTATTAGTAGCTCCCTTCCTACTACACGATCTTTTATATGCATTTAGAGCCTTGTGGATTATAGAAATCAGCAAGCTACTAGTAACATACTCGCATTCCTCCTTAACCTTGCCACCCACCGAGAGGTTATTCATTTCAAGAAATTGCTGCTCAAGCCTCACCTTGAAGATTTTCTTATTTTCCTATTTTAGAGGATCTTGCCTTTGTTCGCTACTTTCTTTTGCATGTGGGAATATTGTTTATTATGTGAGTTGTTTGAAGCGAAGTCCAACTTAACAAATAAAGACATGTTATCAGATTTCATCTCTATAGGGCAATCACCAATTTCAAACTCAAGAACTCTAGTTGTGAGGTTTTGTGAACAAATTATGTAGTCAACCACACTTTTCCCATTGTATGTTTTGCAGGTGATAGCCCCCGAGTTTGGCCAGCCTCTCATCCCATTACAAATAACCAAACCAAACAAACTACACAACCTCAGTAATTCTGATCTAAAATGTGAAACACCTCCATTACCGTCTTCTGATGTTCTTTTCCAAGATTGATCGTTTCTCTCTACCAACCATATACGGTTTTCTTCTCATTTTTCACTGTCAAGCAGCTATAAAGACTGTTTTTTTTTGTTCTAGCATTGAAATCCCCAACTAACATTATTTCACCCATGATGTTGAATACTGAAATATCTTTTTTCAAAGATGCATATAGGTCTTCCCTATCTAAATTCTTCCTCTTATAGATCTTAGAGTTTTGTGGGGCAAAGTAACATGCAACCACCCTAAAGATTATCTCATTCACTATAATTTGTAGCCAAATATATTGTTTATTTGAGTCTTCCTTTTTAAATTTTACAATGGCATACCACTTCTCATGTATAAGCACCATGACACCACCATACCTTTTTCCTGTCTCATTCCCTTTATTCCAAACTGAGAATTTCCTATAGCCTTCGAAATCTAGCACCTTGTAGTCATCATGCTCATGTGTTTCCACCAAAATGACAACATGATTTCCCTCTGCTATGGGCCCCACCCTAGGACCTCTTCTCCAAGGATGACCTATGCAGTTCCAACTCACAACCTTTAAGTGGTAATGTGGGGCCCCAAATACCTATTTCTCCTTCGAGAAACACTCACTAATTTGGGCTTTCCCATTCTTCAACCAAGCCCATTTCCCCTCATTCCTTGTTGTTTTTATATTTTCCCACTCTTTCTTTGTTCTTCTTGTTGGGAAAAAGTTAGATCTTCATGTAGATAGAAGTGTGTGCCTCTAAGTAGTCTCCTATTTTGAAGGATCATATTCTTATCCTCCACATTTTTCAAGGTACTTGTATGTGCCTGTCTCTCCCTACATCTATCTATTTGCCAATCCTGTTTTCCTGCTGAATACCTCCTATCCACTTCTATTGATATCTAAGAAAGTCTCTTGTTAAAGTGTCAGTTATCTCAATTTCTCTGAAATCTTTCACTCCTTTGATAATAATATTTGCCACTTTGTTATGCTTGTCTTGTTCCTCTTTTATTTGTATTTTGACTTGTTTTTCAATCATTCCCTTTTATTTTTTTGGTGATTCACTAAAAAATTGAGACCAAGATTTGTCCTCCTCTATTTGCGCCCTTAGTTGAGACTCTCTAAATTCCATATCAGCTAAGGCTGATTGAAATTAATTTAATTGTGTTGTATCCTCTTCTTTCCTTAATTTTGATCCCTTACTTCCGACTGCTCTCCATTGCTCCAATTATTGTTTTATGGTTTCTAGTTCTTGTTGTCCTATCTCCATTTTGACTTGCATGTTTGAGATTTGTTCCTTTAGAATTTGGTTTTCCCTTTTGATTTTGCTTGTGTACTCTATCGCTTCATACACTTTATTCTCTGCTTCCGAACTCCTTGCTTCTATGACCTCCATCCTCTTTTTTATTTCCATGATCTCCTCAACATATAGTTCCAAGGACCATGTTAGTGGAGTTGAAGTTGGGTTGTAGAAGATTTTTCCCTCTAGATTCTCTTCAATGCTATCAACTTTATTCATTGGGTCTATTTCTCCCTGATGCACCAACGACCTGAAGTTTTTTTCGGTCTCAACTTGCTCTTGAATCCTCTTAGTTTCCTTCTCTTTTTATCCTATTTGCTCCACATTAGTGTGGTCAATCCCATCTAAGATTCCATTCACCCACAATAAGATCATTGCAAAATGCTTCTTATGTAATTGTTTTAACTTTCGAATCTGTCAGTGCCTTAAGATACCTTTGTATTGTTTTACGTTAACCAGTATCAGTCTTTCATTTGTATTACCTACCTTCTTTTGGAGAAAATATAGCATGATTGCCTCCCAAACCCCATCTAAACCTTCTATAGTGTTCTTAGGTTGAGGTGTTGTATGCACATTTGACTTCTAACAACCCTCCTAATATAGAAAGTTCAACATTTGATCCAACAACTGATGATTGGTGTTAAAACCGACACCTCCTAGTATGTTTGATTGAAGGAATAGTATATTGCCTACTGGATTATGAGAGCCATATATATTTGGGTCATGATAGACCACTGCAATAATACCCTCTGACTTATTGTGACTGAGTGTCACTATATAACTGCTAGGTGTATTTTATGATAGAACCAAATTTGCATGTTGTGCTGGAAGCGGTTTGTGTTTAACCCATATTTGTTTTAGTATTTCTAGATTTTTTTAGAATATCTTGAAAAGGGAAAGCAGATAAAAGAGATGATATAGAATAAAATAGAGGAGGCAGAAAGGCCTGACTCGACAAAACTGTTGGGACTGTTGATAGTGGAGCCCTATGACAGTGTAGCTTTTGTTTGCTTCCTACTATGGAGCCTGTGTTCCAGGTAAAAGGAATTTTTTTTTTAAAAACTCATGTCATGGAACCCTGCTCTACTTCCCTCCACTCACTACTTTCTGCCCTGCTCGCGCGTTTCTTTCCTGTTGTGGGACCCTGCTCTACTGCGTTGCCCTGCCCTTCTCTCTACTTCACTGCGTTGCCCTACTCACTTTGGAAGAGCATGGTGAAAAATACTATCTAAGGAATGCAATTAAGGAAATGTTAGAATACTATTTAAGATAATGAGAACCAATTCTCATTATCTCATATATGAGATAGGTAGATGAGCAATCCGCAAGGAAGAGTGGGAAGAAAGAACTTGTCTTTTTTGCACCAAAGGGGTGGTTGAAACTGAACAACACTTCATCATTTGTATGTAGCATATGTAGATATCCATATGCAGTATGAAAATAATTTGAAGGTGATTAATCTAAATGATTTATCTGAGGAGGCAAGACTTTTGCATGTTGTGCTGGAAGCGGTTTGTGTTTAACCCATATTTGTTTTAGTCTTTCTAGATTTTTTTAGAATATCTTGAAAAGGGAAAGCAGACAAAAGAGATGATATAGAATAAAATAGAGGAGGCAGAAAGGCCCGACTCGAAAAAACTGTTGGGACTGTTGATAGTGGATCCCTATGACAGTGTAGCTTTTGTTTGCTTCCTGCTATGGAGCCCGCGTTCCAGGTAAAAGGAAAATTTAAAAAAAAAATTCATGTCATGGAACCCTGCTCTGCTTCTCTCCACTCACTGCTTTATGCCCTGCTTGCGTGTTGCTTTCCTGTTGTGGGACCCTGCTCTGCTGTGTTTCCCTGTCCTTCTCTCTACTTCACTGCGCTGCCCTGCTCGCTTTGGAAGAGCATGGTGAAAAAGACTATCTAAGGGATGCAATTAAGGAAATGTTAGAATACTATTTAAGATAATGAGAACCAATTCTCATTATCTCATATATGAGATAGGTAGATGAGCAATCCGCAAGGAATAGTGGGAAGAAAGAACTTGTCTTTTTTGTACCAAAGGGGTGGTTGAAACTGAACAACACTTCATCATTAGTATGTAGCATATGTAGATATCCATATGCAGTATGAAGATAATTTGAAGGTGATTAATCTAAATGATTTATTTGAGGAGGCAAGACTTCATAAAATTGCAGGTTTCTTGATCAAGATCCATAATCCATAATAAAATTGTAGGTTTCTTTGTCTCATAGATTGATGGTCTCGTGGACATCATTAAAACTCATTCATTCATTCATTCCTAATCTTAAATATCCCAAATATGAAGCTCATAGTGTCTAGTTACTTTTTCTCAAGACAATTCTCAAGCGAATTATAGGTTAAGGTTGTATTTAATTAGTTATTAGTAATTCTTATATTTTAACGAATCAAGATCACAATTTTTTTTATTAAAAAATATTTATCTTTGTAATCACGACAACACTAGCATAAGGTATGTAATCTTTGGCTCATGGTGAAGAAAAATAACTTTATGTCGGCCTATTGACACATTTATTTTTTTGTAACTAGTGCTGAGAAATAAGACAAGGTTTAATCTAATATCTAAATGGAATAACATAATAATATATAATTAACCTAAAAAATAAAGACATGACTCCCTTGATCAGAGATTAAGCTTCTATGATTATCGTGATCTATTTATTTAATTGGAGGTAATTCCATGATACCCCTGATTACAGTATTAATTCAATAGTTTAATATTAATGTGGTTGTTAAGAGGCTTTCTAGATTATATCCTTATGATTTTAACTTGAAATCACTAAATCTCTATCTACATCTATGCATTAATATCGTTTGATTAATATACAGATAGAAGAGAGATATGTATTATGAACACCTATTTTATCTTGTATTTATATATTCATTAACATATTGATTTATATGTGTGGATAGTTTTTTAGTCTCTGTATGAGTTTTTATCCTGTTATGGATATGAAGTTCCTGAATTTCTATTTCTCTATCTTCGTCTCTTATAATTATAGTTGAAAATTTCGTATTAACCATGCTGGAAGAAGTATAGTTGGTGAAGATTTGGGTTATGTAGGTACAACAAGGATAAGGAAATCAGGGACGCTAGCAGAATAATATTCCAAAGACAATACTCTTCTAAAAAGATCTTGGAAAAAGAGTGTAATAGGTTTTCTAAAAATAATTTTAATTTTGTAATAATGGGTATGCCCCTAGAAATACTATGTATGATTTGGACTTAGGTTCCGGGCAAGACTGGAGTTTTTCTTCTTCGTTCTTTCCTACCAATGCCTAAAGTGAACGAAGATCTTTTATATTTAACTTTATGATCAATAAAATTATCTTGGCTTCGACCTTTGCCTATAAAAAAAATGTATTGATGCAAAACTTATAACAAAATATATTTAAAAAATAAATTGTCTTAATACAATCGATCTAAAATTTATATTCAGTATAGATATTTAAAATGTTTAAATTCAATCACCAAGATCTGTTGTATGCAAAATACCTTTCACAAAAGCAAATAATGGAGACACAACTCATAATGATATGAAAGATGAAATATTCATTCAGAGAGAGAATAGAGGGAATTACAAAAGAATTAATAATTACACATAGATCAATCCTTATAAGGGAGATCGAACACTAGAAGGTGGAGAAACCTAGGTTGCATGATAATAATTAATAATAAAATTAATTATTATATGCCTAAAGTTTAGCTTAAGTGAACTAGAGATAAAGAGGTGATTGAATAATTAAATCAATAATGATTTAATTAATAAGTGAAAATACATTTTTACTCTAACACCCCCTTTAAGATAAACTTAGGGAGAAGCTAAAGCTAAAAACCTAGAAACAACTACTGGAAGCAGGAAATGGGTCCCGACAATATGGCCTAATCAGGTACCCAAGTACAAAAAATCTTTGTAAAGAGGAGAAAAGAAGAAAACCCTCTTCGAAAAGTGATGAAGCATAGTGAAGGACTGAAGAAGCTTGCAAACTAGAGAATGTCCCAGAAAATAGGAACAAAGGAAGAACATGAAGTACAACATTGAAGCATGAAGCTGCAAACACTATCAAATAATAACTGCTAGAACCTCTACTGTAATAGAACATGACCAGGTAAAGAAGATTGTAATCAAAGTCTAAAGAGTTGATCAATCAAAGATAGAAGGATACTTCCAAAATAGGAATGAAAAAGTATCCATATGGCAAATGATCCATCTCACTAAAATGCATAGGTACCCAACCACTGCATCCTCCTAGTACGTCAAAACAAATACTTAATACATAGTGTAGACCCTCTAAAATGGACAAACTTGCAACCTTGCATTAAAACACTAATTTTCATATATTAATTAGTGGTTTTTTAATCATTAATTAATCATCTATTTCTTTTAAATCCATTCCCCAAATCATTTAATAATTTCCCCAAAATTAATTAAAATAATTAAGTTTATTTAATTAATTAACCTTAATTAATTAATCTTTATTAATTAATTAAATTTAATTTCTTAAAGTTTAAATTTAAATATTTAAACTTATTACTTTATTCCTCTAATTTAATTAATTTCATTAAATTAATTTAATTTCACTTAATAATTTTATTCTAAATAAAAAATAATTCAATTATCTCATGTTTGAATACTTTAATTTCAAAAATCAATTAAATATTCAAATAAATCCTTTCTCATGTTCAAAAAGGTAACTCTTGATCAACTTTTTAGTTAACTAAACATTCCCTCTTCTCTCCAAGTTGAAGAAGTGGAGTTTACTAGTTGTTTTTCAGTTAATTAAACATCCCCTCTTCTCTCCAAGTTGAAGAGGTGGAGTTTACTGGTTACTCCTCAGTTAACTAAAATATAACCTCTTCTCTCCTAGTTGAAGAGGTGGAGTTTACTGATTGCTTCTCCAGTTCCTTTTGATCTCAACCATTCATCCTCTAATCTTTGGGATTGATCTCAACCGTCTAAATCATTTCCATATTTTATATAATCAACCATTTGAAGGATTTGAGATTTCAAGCTTTGTGCACACTTATTCTGCAAGATTCTTGCAAAGCATCAAGCATTCTTGTGATCATAATAAACATCATTTTCTCAACACTCCCAAGTCACACATGCTGCCAATACCAATACTTAGCACTATTCATCAGTGTTTCAGAATGAGTAGAGAGAAGCAATAGAAGCTTTGAGCATTTGTGGTTTGCATTCGTTTGTTTTCCTCTTTGATTGTTTATTATTTTATTATCCGTGGATTCGTTCTTTGTATTTTTAATTGCTTTTCCCATTGCAAATCAGTGCTACTAACCCTTGTTAATTCGAGTTGGAGCAAGATTAGATCTACACATTTTGGTGAACCTGACGTGAACCAAACTATTTGATAATTGCTTGAAGATGAAAAACAAAATTTCCTGACCTCGGTCGTATGGCCGTAGTTTCGCCTTTTTTTTTTTAGTATATTCTGTAATTCCACAATTGATGAAATTTTTCCGCAATTGATGAAAGTTTGCCGCAATTGATTGGTTTATTACAACAATCAATCTCTGTAATTTCATAATTGCAAATTGTATTTCTGTAGTTTTTAAGTCTCTGGTTTAGTTATTTTGTCATAATTGACATACGTATTTCATGATTGCCAGAGGAATTTCACAATCACCGAAGGAATTTGGCAATTGCTAGCACATTGCTGCAGTCGCCGGAACAATTTTGCAATTGACAGCAGTTTACCGCAATTGCTTGGAGAATTTTGCATCTGACAGAATAATTTCGCATCTGACGGGAAAATCTCACAATTTCTCTATTGTATCATTTTATTAATCAAATTTGATTTTTCTCTCTATTTCTATGCAGGATAAAACAAATGACATATGGAAAAAAGGATAACTAGATGCACCCCGGGTTCTAGATCACTAAAATAAGCCATAAGAAGAACCACTCTTTACCACATGCAACAAAAGGCAATCTTGGCCATTGCTACTGAAGATCAAAGAGAATCATTTAACATGTATACTAATTCCCTCAAGCATTTTGCAGCTAAATACAAAGTTACCATTAGCCTTAATGGTCTTAATAATCCAGGTGTTGTTGAATATTATTCATTTTGATTGTTAAGAGTTTTTAGTAAGTAGACTAACTCATCATTTCAACTTATGACGTGGAAATAGTTTTAAAAAAGAAAACTAAAATAAACTCATTTCTCTTTTGGGTGCTTAAAAAAAGAAAAGTGTGTGCAAAACATCACAAACACACTTCTTTGATTTGGTGCTTAAAATTGACATGGTGGTTAATAATTGAACAAAGGCAAAAATTCTTTGAATTTGGTGCATCTAAAACTGAGCAAAACAATCTCATCTTTAATTTGGTGCTTAAAATTGACATGGTGGTTAACAATTGAACAAAGGCAAAAAATCTTTGAATTTGGTGTATCAAAAATTGAACAAGCAATCACCATTCGGTTTGGGCATAAAATTGAACTCGTGTGCATGTATGGATGATTATCTTAGTTCACACTTGATGTTCTGGTGTTTAAACAATTAACCTTGTGTCTTGAGTCTTTGGTGTTCTTGCACAAAATCTGTTAGATTAACAACCTTTATACTTTTTAAGAGAGGCTTATCTGGGGAAAGTGCTTCTTCCTTAGAAAATGACCTTAAATCGGTAATAATTCTGATCGGTATATAAACAAGACATGAGCCAAATATCTATCTTATATCTAGCCAAGCTTGGGCAAGGTGTGTTGATGATAGCCTGGATTGGGTGAAGTATCCCTAAGTAGCCAGCATGGTCAACTAGGCTCTTAAGATAGTCACACAAGTACAAACTGATTGGATAGACTCCACGAACCCTACTACAACCCAATTAATTAGAGACATACATTTTTACCTTGTAACAAGTGTCTTATTATAGTGCAAGGGGTTGAAGAATTTCCCCCAAAGATTCCCAACATATGTGTTCCAAGATATTGTGTTGATGAAATAGATCTTCACTAGCATGACAACAATATCTAGAAAAGACAAAAACATGGGCACCTATGTCGTGGATCTTCGTGTCCTAGTAGTGTGGCAATTTTTGTGTGAGCCAAAGCACATCGAAGCATTGGGCCTATAATATTGCATCTTGAAACCAATTGACCTAGATTAATCTGATTGTCTCTATTTTGACCACGTGAAAACATGGCAACTTGGAAAAGTCGTAGAACATACACTTTTTATTCTTGAATATTCAAAAGACTGTGGTTATTGTGTTTGTTTATATGATCAATTTACAAAATGCAAAACCAACATCTCAAACTATCAAAATGAGTCAAACATGTTCAAAGTCTGGGTTGTCAACAATAGATTTGTTCCAAAATCAAATCATTGTTCTAGATAGATCATTTTATCAGACAGATTACCAACTGCTATCATTTTTTCAAAATTGTCGCACTTTTCCACAATTGACAGAATTCTATCACAATTGACAAAATTTTACCATAATTGAGCCTTTTATTGTTGCAATTGATCCTTTTGTTGTATTGACTTGTTGACCTGTGCATTTATTCTATCAACATAATTGGATTCCTCTACTAGCACTCTGCATTTTAATCAGTCTAAACCCTTGGAGAGGATTCCCTATTTCATGTGAAAGGTCAGTGTACACATCTCAAGAAATAACAAAAAATTAGTCTGAATCTCAAAACATCTAGGATCATCCCTCTTTGTTCATTTGACTTTTGTTTACCTTTGATAGTTCAAAAGTTTAGATTAGATTATCTTGATCCCATTATCTTAGCTTCATCATCTTTATCAATGACTTTGTCTCATCTAAGGCAAGAGTAAAAATCAATATCTTAAATCACCAACCTCTGATATCAAGAGAAATTAAAATTTGTTCCTAGAATTACCATTGTCAAAACAGGTACTCGACCCCTCTTTGAGAGGATATCCCTTTTTCTTTGATTTTTATCACTCATTTTAGTTTAAAACCTGGATAACACCATGTATCTCACACCTTATGGAGTTCCTTGTACTAGGTCAAAGGCTAGAACCCAACTATACGAGTCCTACATTAACTAGTTTCCCCTGTGGGAAAAAGAGTAAGAGAACGACCCATTCAAAAACATTGATTACACTTTATACATTGAGAATGCACCTATAATTCCTTGTGGTCCTCGTAGACCAACTATATTTCAAGATGTCACAGAGGAAGAACTCAAAGACATAAAGCAAGATGCTTATTCTACACAAGTAGATGATGTTGTGGTGGAAAGGAATCCTAAAAGAATTTTAGCTATGTTGATAAAAAAGGGAGTCAAGCTCCCCGCTGAATTTAAGGTAT
Organism: Thuja plicata; assembly: GCA_018584345.1. NCBI lineage: Eukaryota > Viridiplantae > Streptophyta > Pinopsida > Cupressales > Cupressaceae > Thuja > Thuja plicata. The sequence goes on along the minus strand of MU226780.1, from coordinate 1,820,001 downwards.
CAATGATATGGCCTAAAACCCCTCTATCAAGATAAAGGACCACTCAAAAACATCAAATGAATCATGTGGTGTCTCAAGTCTTGTCTTTTCCATCATCAACAACCATGACATCAACACAGACTATGTCTACCCCAGCTAGCTTCACCAATCAAGCTAGTACATCATCAACCCAAAACATGATGGGCTCCCAAATGAGTACACCCCTGGTTACCATTTTATCTCAAGCATCAGTCTCATGGCCTTTTACATCAAGTACCCAAGTTGTGTCATCAATTCCCCAAATGAGCAATAACCCATTTGCTACTACTCAGAAATTGCAGTCTATCCTTGATACCTTTGGACTTAATACTTCCCAACCACACAAATCAACGTCTGTAGTTCTAACATTTAGTCAATATCCACCAAAGGATACACCCTTATTCCAACAGGGATCCCAACAACAACAACAACCGCAACCTTGGACCAATTACATTCCCCAATATCAAAATCACACATTGGGAAATCAATATCAAATCCCAAAGATATCATATGTCCCAATACAAGGAACACAAAGGCGAAGCCTTATACCTACCATGACACAAAGATTCAATGTCAAAAATATTCCTAAATCTCCAACAGACATGTTGATATATAGAAAGTGCAAAATCTACAAACACAAATGATGGACATGCAAAATCAGGGACAAACCAAGTCTTACACAATAGAGGACTTGTACCCATACCCATTTGATCACTCATTGCATATGTCTCTCCTTCCCACACACTTCTCGGTACCTAAATTTGACAAATATAGAGGCAATACCAATCCTGTAGAGCATATCAGGGAATTCTTTGCTAGCTACATTGAAGTCGCACATGATAAAACTTACCTAATGTGATTGTTTCCACAAAGTCTAGTTGGACCAGCAATGTAATGGTTCTCACACTTACTCCATGGCATTTAGTCTTGGGAGTAATTGATCAAAAGGTTTATTTCTCACTTCCATCATAACATCAAATGCAAGGTCAGTATCAAGGACCTCTATGACATTAAGCAAAAAGATGGTGAATCCTTTGTTAAATTCTTACAAAGATGGAGGAACACTTTGAAACAAATAATGTATGATGTGCCCAAACAAGACCTAATAGTCATGTTTTTTGACAATATAATCCCAAAAATGTTATTCACAAAAGAGCTGCAGCTCGCTCCAAATTTCAAGCAACTTATAGAATGAGGAGTTTGATGTGAGCAAAACTTGGTCAAGAGAAGAATCCTTGTAGATCCTACCCAAACGAACAAAAACAAGAATGCAACAGATAAGGCCAAGTGGTGGAATAAGAACAAGAATACCACCAATGATGGTGTCATTGACGTCTAAGCAGTCAATTATGCTCAAACCAAGGTTTCACTACAAGGAGCACCCATGGAAAATAAAAAACCCATGGTGCACACTCAACAGATGAATACTCAAATTCAAACACCCACTGCTCAAGCAAAAAATGTGTCCAACAACCAACCTAATGCACAACGCCCACAAAGGTTTTTGTTTCCTAAATGTGACTACACACCATTAGGAGATTTGATAGAGTCAGCTCTGAAAAAGTTGATTCAAACCAACAATATCACTCTACCATAAATCAGAGAATACGAACATGGTGCTGTGAAACCCAAGTGGTAGAATGATAATGACTTTTGTGAGTATCCTTAGGTGAAAGGACACAAGACATCCAACTATTATCGATTAAAAAATTCCATATAAGATCTAATCAACCAAGGGATAATTGATGTCACAAATACCCAATCTAAGGGTACAACCGATCACACTATCTTCAATGATATATTTCATTATCATAATAAAGGGAAAGTCTCCACATCTCGTGGATAGTCTAAGCAGGTGAACTATACCCATACCAACTCTGATAGCACCATCATTGCATAAATCCTTCAGATATCCAAGTTGCTACAATTATTATGAGAGATACCAATGCCAAGTGCGATGTCACAACACGAAATTCTAAAGTTGTTTTTCAAGGAATGCCTTACACCTCAACTACCCTAGCTAATCCCACCATAGCTTCCAATCCACAAACCAGTCTAGTGGATTAGCTAAAGTGCACACCTACCCAAATCTCCATGTTTGAACTATTGCACATATCCCCACAGTATAAGAAAGATTTGGATCAATCCCTTCAAATTGCAGCAATCCCATAGGAAATAACTCTAGATAAATTCCAAACCACGGTCAATTACATCACTGCCAAAAATCACGCTACATTTACAGACCATGATGTTCTGCCACATAAGCCTCTGCACAATAATCCCTTGCATATGCTTATCCAAGTGCATAAACACGTGATCCAAAGAGTCATCATTGATGGCGGGGCTGGGTTAAACATATGTACTCTTAAAGTGATAAAAACCTTGGGATATTTAGAATCTAGCTTTAATGTCACCATGAGGATAAATATAAGGGCATATGAAAAAGAAGAAATATCATCAAAGGGTATCCTCATGCTACTAGTCAGGATAGGGCCAGTCTTAAAGAAACTCCATTTCAAATCCTAGACCTTGATTTAGAATAAGGATATCATAATTATTAGTGAGCCAATTGTATATGTTTTTATCTTTGATACAAGGAAGCAAGTAACCATCAGTCCACCTGAAGGAGGCATAACCATTATTATCAAATTCACGCTATTTGGGAAGGGATAGGGGGTGCAAGCCTCCCTAAGCACCAAATAGGTCCTCCATTATGTTTGAGGTATATCAAATTTTTGGAAAATTTCATTCCAAGACATAAGGTGTCACTCATTTATAATATATTGGAATCTTTATATACCCTTTGAGGTCCAATTTTTGGTTGAGTACCCTTGCAACATTGCTAATGGCTTATCTTTGTTCTTCAAATTCTTCCATACAAATATTTCCCCACAAATCTTGTTATCCTCACTTATGATCCCATTGTGAGATATTAGGTGTCTCCAACTTTCCCAAGCTCTCCAAATGAACTTGAAGACAATTGAACCCATTGGTTTGATCGAAAAGTGGCCAGTAATAAGATCACTAATATAAAGACCATTGCATGAAGGGCATATTTTGGGGTCAGATTTGGTAATATTGTGTCTGATCAGTATCTTTGAAGGTCTTTCCCCCTGAAGAGATTTAAATATCCATTTGGAAGCAAGTGAAATCCCATGCACTCTCAGGTCCTTTAGTCCTAGTCCCTCTTTACTCTTACTCATTGTGCATCACCACTACTTGACAACATGCATCTCCTTACTCCTCTTTCCATCTGACCATAAGAAATCCCTGATTTATTTCTAAATATATGTGAATTGATAGTTATTAAAGATCCAAGCCAATGTGTAATAAATATTATATGATATGAAGATTTTCTGACACACATAAAACCTTCATGCCATAGATGGGTACTACTTATTCCATTTCATTAACTTCTTATCAATTTTCTCCTTGTCTCATTCCCACATATCCTTCGGTTAGGGAAGATAGAAAATGGAATGTCCAAATACCTCACTTGGTGGTTGGGCCCTCCCCACATAAGAGAAAAAATGTTAAGTCACATAGGGGGGTGGTTATCGCAGCCTAAGAAAATGGACTTAGGAAGAGAGACTCTACTCCTTGAAGCCTCACAGAAAATCTCAGGCTTGAGAATTAAGTCATCAAAATTATCTTCCTCAAACTTAACAAGAATAGTCATGTCATTAGCGAACTAAATGTTTGAGAATCCTTCCCTATTGGAAAGAGTGATTCCTTGAACCATTTGAGAAATGGACTTGACCCTCAAAAAATAGTATAGGGCATCTGATATGATAAATAAGATGGTTGGGGCAAACAGATACCCCTACCTAATAGACCTAGACAGAGAAAAATTATTTGATACATAACCATTAACTTCCACACAGGTCCTTGCATCCTTCATAAGACTCCCCACCATTTGACAGAATAGTCTAGGGTACCTAAGGATTTTTGACATCCTGGATATGAACCTTCATTCAATCCTATTATATGATTTCTCAAAATAAATTAGCATCATGGACACCCTTTGATTAGAATCAGGTTAGCTCAGTTCATAACTTCCCAATAGGTGAGTAGATTCTCCAGTATGTATCTTTCTTCTACAAATATTGTTTGGGCAGGGTTTACTACCTTAGGGGGGATCTCCTCTAGTCTCTTTGCCAAAACATTAGCAAGAATTTTCTATGATACATTTAATAAAGTGATTGGCCTCCATTTTTTAATTAGGTTCCTGTTCCCATCTTTAAGAATAAGTTTAATAAACCCTCTATTAATTTCATTTCCTAATGACCCCTGATCAATGGTTTCTTTGTACTTTTGAAGAAGATATTCTTTTAATCTAGCCAATATTACTTTTATAAAACTCAACTAGAAACCCATCAGGACTAGTTTCCTTATCATTATTAAGGGAAAAGATCATGTTCTATATTTCCTCCATATTTATCTCTATGTTCAACATATCAAAATCCTCCTTGCTGATCTATTTAGGAATAATGTTGCCAATTTTAGCTCTGGGCTTATCTTTATTTTGGTCATTATCTTTAGAAGATAATAGATTGCTATAAAACTAGGCAAAGGCCTTTAAAATGTTTTCCTACTCCATGATATTGTTCCATCCTTCCCAAATACAATCTTTTATTCCCTTAGCTTCCTTAATCTCGAGGAGTTTGAGGAAGAATTTGGAGCCTTTGTCCCCATGTTCCAACCAATTCATTCCATCTCTCATCTTAAAACCCTAAATTCTACCATTCCAAATCCTTCTCAATACATCCTTGGCTAGACTAAGAGCCTCCTTATCCTCCAACTTAGAAAGGTCATTATATAATTAACCTTCAACTCTAATCAATCTATTATGCATCTTTGTCTCTATACTACTACAAGCTTTGGCCTTTTTCCTACCCAGAGTTTGAAACAATATTCTCTTACTTATAATATTTTGATTCCAACTCTCTATGACACTATGATGATAAGGGTTCCACTTATAAAATTTCATATTAATATAGACAACATATTTGACATCTTCATCCTTCAATAAACGAGTATTTAGAGAAAAAGTCTCCCTTCTACCCTGGGGTGTCAAGGGTAGATTGTTATGAAAAATTACTACTTGGATAGGGTGGTGGTTGGAGAGGGTATAGGGAATTACCCTTACACTACATCCATTACTAGCTTTCCTGAAGATGAGGAGATCTTTATTAACATAAAACCTATCTATATCTAAATGAATAGTCACGTCCCCAAAAAATAAAACAGGTCGACCAAGTTTGGGCGAGCAGGGTTAGTTAAAAAAATAGACATTGTTTATTGTCGCCATGTTTTTTCCTAAGCATGTTTGCATGAAGGGGCCTTCAAACAAAGGCCAAGTGGTTTGTGTGAACCCCCTTTGCATGAAGGGGTGTTTGTGCGAAGGCCCCAAATTTTGCCTTGACCCCCAAAACCAATAAAATTTTGCAAATTTTTGCCCTTTGAAGGTCTCAATTAGGGACCAAATAAAACAATCTCTTGAAACCCACAGTCTAGATGATGCTACTCAAAACAATATTTACAATGGCTATGATTTTAATATACATTGAGCTCATTGCAACTTTCTATTTTTAGTTTAATTAAACATAGGTTTCTGACCATTTAGCAACTTCTTTTTTCGACGCTTCTGGAAAAACAATAAATTAGGAAATTTTTTTTATGAAAAATATATAGGAAATAGGTATTTATGTTACCTTTCTATAAAAAAATGAATTTTGATAGATACATATCAAGTTAGAGCGATTTGAATGAACCTATGTCCAAATTACAGTTAATGTCACTTCAAAACTCAATAAACTATAAAATATTCAACCAAAATGAATGAAACTAATTGGATTCTCTAGATATTGGTGTTACAAACCTAAATTTGAAAGAATTGTGTTTTTATCATTTTTAGGGAAAAACAAAAGTTATGCTAATCAAAATGAATGTCACTCCTCAAAAATACTGATTTTTGAGACAAACCACTTTTCGAAGGAGAAGGAAAAATGAATACAAATCAATTCCATTTATTTTAAAATATATATATTTAGAAACAAGAAACAAAATTCTAAAAGTCACTAGTTTACATCATCTTCAAATTCTTAATGATTTTGCAGCAACAGGTGTCTGAAAGCGAAGTTTTTTTTCCGAAATGTTTGTATCAGTGTCAAAGTTGGCCAAAAAGTGGGACACTATATTGTGGGATCACCCATGATATAGTATGTTGTAGATTATTTTATCACCTTGTTGGTAGTTGCACCATGTGAACCAGATATATTTACTATCATGCTTTCTACCTACCACTGGTTCAAAGAGTTTGAGCTTATTTAACATCCTACACTAGAAAAATTTATCATTGTCTTTCCATTCAAATTTATAACAACATGCCTTATCTTGAGAGTTTTATATTATGTTGAAATACCCTCCTACAATCTAGGGAATCTCTCCAATTGAGTAATCGATCTCCAAACCTCTATTCTTTCCCTCTAGTCATTGGAGGCATAAATACAACATATCTCTACCTCCACCTCTTTATATTTCAAAACTAACTAGACAAGCCTATTGCACGGTGATCATCCCCATCTAGTGAAAATTTTTCTCCATCTATTACTTACCAAGATAGTTTCCCCACCTTTACCTTTTGAATGCTTAGTGGTATAATATTCAACATCTCTCAAAATGCATTTTATATTGATGTTTAGGTAGAATTTCACAACCTTAATTTTCTTGGAGGAGGATGCCAATATTCTTGTTCATTTTTAGAAATCTTTTAATGAAATATTTCCTATATAAGGATTCAAGTCCCCTTACATTCCAAGATGCATAGTTTAACTCCATTATGGTTTAGGGGGTTGTATCCACTGGTGCTCTAAAGTTTTTATAACATTTGGGAAATTGGATTTTGGGTATATTCTTCTCCTACTTATTAGTAGTGGATCCACTAGGTCTACCTCTCTTCCTTTAAAACTCAAAAAAAATTTCTTCCCCCAAGGGGGCGGTACTACATTTTTTTATCCTTCTTAGTACATCTATTTTTCTTATCCTTCCTATCACCAAATTCCTTCATAGATTCATCCACTAGATCTGTGTTATGAGTTCCATGATATGGAACTATAGCCCATCTATCTTCCTTGACTACTCAGAGTCATTCTGATTTGCATTTGGGACATTGTCCATCATCTGCTCATCCTGGTCCATTTCTCTAACTTAACTAGCAAGGATAAGTTCATTGGCTTCGTAAGTAAAGTCCACAACTCCAACAGCCCCCTGGCAAGGCCTGAGGGGGTAACAAAAGTCTCTATTGGAAATGAGTCATCTAGAGGGCTATCAATAGATTCATAAGCCACCTTAATGGAGTTGAGGACCTACTCTAAAGAAGATATCTTAAATACACATGTATTAAAAATATATGGAGAGAGATATTAATTTTAGATTATTTAAGAATTAGTTAAGAATTATTTATCTTATTTATGTTGTTTATTTTATTTAAGTTAAGTAGAAAATTATTTAATTTTATTATTTTTAAGAATTGTTTTATTTTAATTTTTTTGAGAATATTTTATCCATTTAAGATTTATTTTATTTTATTTAGTTTTTTTTATAAGTAATAGGCTTTGGCCAATTTAATTTATTCATATTTAAACCTATTTTACAACTCGACTCACTAGGGGCACTAATAGGAAAGAGCTGGGTAGAGAAAACCTCTGGTCTTGCCCCAAAAAATAAAGAAAGAATATTTTGTTTACAAAATTTTACAAATGTCATGTTTTGTTGATATGTGTTATTGTCGAGGATTTTAACATTTCCTCATGTTACATGTTGTGGTAGTATAATATAGTACAAGATAGTTACAATAGATATACATCCCCTATTTATAAATTGTCAACTCTTGCTGGTCATCTCTGTGCTCTTGTATTATCTGCTTCATTTAAGGATCATTTATCATGTATTTGTTATAAACCACCCTTCTTCCTTGCCAGACGGATTAGTATCCGTAAATTTTTTATGTTAAAACATTCATTCCTAGTATCATGTATGTTTTCTTTGTCTGGTATCCTGATTCCTGCATTTTTATAAACCACAAATTTTTCTCTGCCACACTAGTTATTAGCCATGAAAATACCTATCATTATATACAATTCCTTTCTTCTATGAATTCTGATTCTTACCAATCCCAGCGTAAAAATTGACTGTTATGCAGACCTTGCTTATCATATTATATCCATACATGTTATGCATCCTATGTATAAAAGCACACATATGATAGATATACTTATCCAAATTCATAATATCCACCAACATATTGAAGACTAGAAGAATCAATAGAAATACCTATAAACAATTTTAGTCTTCACTACTTAATAACGTCGGAACACCCAAACATGATGAACCCTCTTACCATATCTGTTATTTAGTAGGCCCTTCAAAACCTTCCTATATAATGATTAAGCATAATACTCTATCCACTTTAAACCTGAACTAAAATATCCTATAACCATAAGAGTTATATACAGGATGGAAAAGTGATTAGATTGAGACTCTAATGCTATTTAATACATCCATATTTTTCATATTAATCTAGAAGATTTCTCTCTTTTATTTGCTATGTGAAATCCTTCTCCTGATATCTTCTGAGAGTAAATTACACTTTCAAAAAAGGAAGTTTTTAGCCATTCCAAAATAGAGCTACATTCAGGAGCCATGTTAAAATGTGTTAAAAAATCATAAGTCAAACTCCCCATTAATCTGTTAGACCCAAAAAATAGTGATATGAATAGAAACATAGCAGCCCAAAGATATATGCATATACAAAAGAACATACATACATACATATTCAAAAAATAGTGCAATGAAATATAAGATAATATATATGACCATGTGTGTGTGTATGTGTATGATATGTATATATATACATATATACATATACACACATACACACATACACACACAAATATACATATACATATACATATACTTATACATATACATATACATATACATATACATATACATATACATATACATATACATATACATACACACACACACACACACACACACACACACACACACACACACACACACACACACACACACACACAC
>MU226780.1:1789446-1810828 GCA_018584345.1 Thuja plicata | reverse complement strand
CACACACACACACACACACACACACACACACACACACACACACACACACACACACACACACACACACACACACACACACAAGAACTAATTCTTGCCAAAACAAGCGTCAACGAATGTCCAGTGATAATGAGAATTTAAAATACTGGGAATGTATTAACAACCGGAGAATATATGTCTACTACTTAGATCAATATATATAATCATAACCACCATCCAGCCGAGTCTTATGCAATCGAAATGAAAACAAGCTATAAGCCCTTAGACAACAAAATGGGTGAGAGAGAGAGAGGGAGTACACAAAGTCAAATTACTAGGCCATAAGCTAACCCAAGAGTGTAAGATTAGCTATAAACATAAAGCATCATAGGAAAGCCCAAATATACAAAATTGGGCATTAAAATCAAATCATATTCTAGGGCTTTTACCCTTCACATCTCTCTATTGCTCCTTGATGTAGACCCCGACCCTTCCACAAACTCTTCTAAGTGAGTCCTTTCTCTCCAAGTCGTCAATTTCATCAATATCTGAAGCACCCGCCTCGTCTGCTTCTGTATATTCATCGAACCAATTATTGCTATGGGGATTCCTAACGTGTAAGAGGAATAAAAAAAAGTCAAAATTCCTTCAGATGATAGGCTTCCTTGCCAGAAATTCTTCCATATCTTTGGTGACCAAGATAGGGTAGGTGGAAACAGGATGATTATTGATCATAAGCTTATCATAGAATCTAGGCTTAGATATGGTCAGGTTCTCCCTTGATATTAACCAAGACTTTAGCCAACCCCTTAAGAATCCTTTTCTTGAACAAACAATGACACAATTTACCTATATCATCTTTGTCCTTGAAGATATGCATAGAAATGGCAATAAACATCACAGGGATGTCCATATTAGCTCTAAATTTAAAAGTGTTAGTTATAAAGTCTTGTCCTAGGATCCTGAATACTACCCTAATGACCAATCCATTCTTAACCAACAAGATTTATTCATCTTGTCCACTATAATGTTGGTATCAAAATTAACTTGCCTCTTAATCCCCCAGAGCTTAATAGGGGTCTTCATGATAACAGATGAGCTAAGAACACCTATTCACACTAGTCATTCAAAGGAAGGGCATCACAAACAACCAAGAAGACTTTATGAAACCTCTTGCATTCTAGATTCTTCTTTTTGAAGCATTTAATGTGCGTGCTTAATGCTTGACACCTAATTAAATTATAATGAATTAGACCACACACTCATGAAATAATGAGGTGATAGAACACACGTTCCCAGACTCGGCCAACTCACAGGGCATAGGGCTAAGAATGAAAAATAATATGTAACAAGGGAAAAGGCCAAGAGACAATTGAAATATCAACTCCAACTAGTGGGAATTAAAGGGGGTTAAGATAACACTCGGTCTTAACCATCCTATCTCTCTAGAGAAGCATCTGAACAATCAAGTGGGATTATAGCTAAGTAATAAACTCTAAATGAGTGAAAGTACTCAACTATATATATATATATATATATATATATAGGAAGAGGGAAAGGAGGAGAGAAAGGGAGACGTGTAGATATAGAGTGTAAGAGAGGAAGATAGAGTTAGAGACAAAGATAGAGCAAGAAGAGAAAGGGGAAATATGGATAGAATAATAGAGAGAGGTAGAGAGAGATATAGAGAGGGTTGGGAGGGATATGAAGATACATAGATAGATGGTAAGATATAGATAGATAGATAGATAGATAGATAGATGGTGATGGTGATGGTGATGGTGATGGTAATAAAGGGAGGGGGGAGAGAGATAGCAATAGAGAGAAATAATATAAATAAGTATATTTTTAGTTTAGTATATTAGGTTATTTTTAAATATTAATAATACGATATATATTATATTAATTTATATATTTATTAATATTTTAATATATTAAATTGACATCTAATATAAAAATTAATGTATGACACTTCAAATTTAAATTTTTAACAAATTTCAAAAAATATTAATATAATATATAATTTTGTAATGTTTGATATAAAAATATAAGAGTATAGATATTTTTTAAATTATTAGATACACATAACAATTTATGTCTAAACTTAATTAAAATAGAATAAAGTATTAATGGTAATGTTTTATAAAAAATAATTTAATTATTTATTACTTTTTAAATGTAAATGTAAATCCCTATAAATAGTTACTTGATTTTATTAACTATATTTTTTGACATATAAAAATAGAGAAAAAATAAAATAGACATTTTACCTTTTTAAATATAATGAAGCCTCAAAGAAATTTGCTCTTATAATACTCAAATAATTTATTTGTGTAAATAAAGTCAAAGCTTGGTATTGTAAATATTATTATTTTTAATTCCAGTATATATAAATGTTGGCATCTCCATTACAACTATATGAATAAGTAAATCATATATTATCATATAATATAAATATTATACTTGAAATACATACTTTAAAAAAAATTAATCAAAATTAATCTAATCATAAATTATAATAAGAATTAACTCTATACTTAATTTATAATTCATATATATTTTTATTTATTTGATAATTATATAATATATCTTTATTATGTCTTAGATATTCTCTTTAAATATACAACATTAAGTGTCCAAAATTGCAAAATTAAATAAATAAGGTTGTAAAAATTGAAAGAATAAGATTAAAAAAAGGAAAAGAAATTTTAATTATGGAGATAAAATTTTGGATAGATCACACCCATGAAAATAATAATTTAAAAATAAATATATAAATTAAAATTTATAATTAACTAATTTAATGTAATTTATTAAATAACATGTTTCTAATAGTTATATAATATAATATAAATATAATATAATATATTTTTATTATGTCTTCGATATTCTTTTTAAATATACAACATTGAGTGTCTAAAATTACAAAAAAAAAAAAGAATGTTGTAAAAATTGAAATGACAAGGAAAAAGAAAGGAAAACAAATTTTAATTATGAAAGTAAGATTTTGGATAGTATCACACCTATGATAATTTTTTATATGAAAATAACAACCCAAAAAATAGTGCTTTAAAGCCTAAAAATTTGTCCCTATAACACAAAAAGTTTTTAACCAATAAGATTAAAGAAAAATGATTTTATAATTTATAAAATTAAAACATTTACATCTTAACTTTGGAGTTTTTTTAAATGCAATAAATAAAGTCTTGTGATTGATGGAAAACCATGTAATTAATGACCAAGTAAAAACAAAGTGAATACAATAGTACTAGCCTAAAGGCAAGTACTAATAATATAATTGATGAGGTGATAGAGAATTCAAAGGGATGCATAAAGGTTTAACATCAAAGTGGTTTGAGGTTATTACAAAGGCAATGAAGCAAGGTATAGAGATATTTGTGGCTAACAAAAATGTTATTAAAGTTTTATAGAACTTTGGTAAAGAGTTCAATAGAGGTTATGATCTCTAGTTAAAGGGTGTGTGTTTATCAATGTTGATCTTAAATTTTACTTTAAAGAAGGTAAAAACATCTATAGGAAGTTCAACGATAGGGAGAACAATTGTGTATCCCTCAATAACATCCAATACTTTAGAAGTCGACCCTTCAATTTTCATTGTCCTTTATGGGGGAGAAAAGGTAAGAAAACAATATTAAAAATAAATCTAACTAAGATGAAACACCACTATTCAAACCATTGAATACCTCAGTCACTTCCTCTTTATAAGCATAGTGCGAAAGATATCTAGCAAATTATAAAAAGAGCCACAAACATGATTTTATAATTCACCAAATCGATTAATATTGACAAAAGTTGAACTCAAGCAACACAACTAATTCCATTAGCAGATATAAAATATAATTATAAAGATGTTACACAATATTAGATTGCATATGAAAAGGTTAAAAAATGTAATTCAATATATCAATAACTATTAAGAATGAACATATTATACTAAGATCAAAGAAATTCAAAATATTGTTATAGAGTTTTTAAGCTAAAGTATTCAAGAAGTAATCAACATGAAAAATAGAGCACATCTCTGTATTTATAGTTTTAAGGAAAAAATTTCCAAAGATTCTCTAACTACCCACTAACTCACTTGAGATGCATTAACAACTGCTCGATGAATCATCATTTTGTCTAGAAAAAGATGTCCAAGATAAAGAGATGTCACCTTGGTCAAAATATGCCACCAAGATCATCAAAATTTCTTGAGAGACCCCACCAACGCTGTGCGACAAAGAAAAAAAAGGACAAGTGTCACCACCTTGGGCCTCCCTAGAGAGAGTTGATGTAGACATTGGAACAAAATGCGCTCGAGGGACACTTAGACCCCTACAAAGAAAAATGTGTCAAAAGACAAAAATACGTCTTCTACAAGTAGAAAAAAGAGTTAAGGCCAATTAGAAAATTCATGGCCTACCAACTTATTGTGGTAGATTATATCTACAATAACCATAAGTCAAGTCTCTACTATCACCCTTAACATTAAAGTCAAGAAAGGTTATGATCTAAAGATAGATGTTGTGTGTCCATTGCCACAAACATCTAAGAGTTATTTTTATTTAATTAAGGAATTATTGTATTTTATTTACTTAATTTTTTTCCAATTAACTTTATTTAATTTAAGAGATTTTATTTTTTATTTAAGAGTTATTTTATACTTATTTCTTTTCTTAAGAATTATCTTATTTTATTTATATTATTTATTATTTATTTATTATTTAGATATGGTTAAATTATGGTGATAGGAACACAAAGTTATTGCATAGATCTAAAATTAAGAAGAATTAAAAATAAGATCAACCAAATCAAGTCAGAGGATGGAGTATTGTTAGAAGAAATGGATGTAGGCAATGAAGAATCGTTCACTATTTTGAAGGATTTTTGAACACAATAAATGGATCGGGGATGTAGACCTCCCAAAAATTCATCAAAAATATTTTGAAGCTAGTAACTGAGGAGCAAAACAATTATTAAAGAAGTCATTTTCAGAAGAAGAAATAAACAAATGTAGTGTTGCAATTACACCCTGACAAAGCACTAAGCCCTGACAAAGCACTAAGCCCTAATGGCTTCCTGTTAGTTTCTTTCATAAATGTTAGCAAATTGTGGAGCATGACATTTGGATGACGATTGAGGGGCTAGGAAAATTAGAGGTTTGTTGAAAGAAACTTAGAGGCTAGGAAAATTAGAGGCTTCCCTATTAGTTTCTTTTATAAATGTTAGCAAATTGTGGAGCATGGCATTTGGATGACGATTGAGGGGCTAGGAAAATTAGAGGTTTGTTGAAAGAACTAAATAATACCTTTATAGCTCTCATCCCATAAAAGGAGAAGGTATGCACTAACGAGGACTTATAACTAATCTCATTGTGTAATAGAGTATATAAGATTATTTCTAAGGCAATTTCCAATTGCATTAAGATAATTCTACCAAAAGTAATGGTGGAGGAGCATAGTAATTTTGTTCTATGAAGAAGCATAATTGATGGAGTAATCATTGCATAGGAAGCAATACATTCTGTAACTAAAAAATGAATTGGGCCAATGTTGGTCAAATTGGATATCAAAAAGGATTATGATAGGGTAGATTAGATATTTATATATTGGTCCCACTAAGGGGGAGGGGGGGGGGGTGTGAATCAGGCAAATCAAAACTTAAACACTTAAAACTAAACTCACTGATTCACTCGGTAATACTAAATACAGTAAATAAACAATTCACCAATAAACTCAATAACTTAAATAGCAATACATCTCATATATATAAATCAATCATTCAAACTTAGCAATATCATATTAACTCATAAAACTCTAGATTTAACTCGGTTGACACCAGATTTAACAAGGAAACCCAATTTGGGAAAAACCTCTGTGGGAATTGTAACCTACAATAAAAATGTACCCTTCTGAAGTACGCTCAGTTAAGAACTTGTCCTGTTAAAGATTACAAACACATTTGCTATATGTGACCCTGTTAGGGGATTTACCTCAGATCTATTAAGATCTTCACCCTAATAGGAGTGGCCTTGTTAGAGGTCTTCAAACACTCTTTTCGAATGTCACCTAAGTCTAGGTTTTACAAATAGGATTGTTAAATCCACTCAGTTAAGAGATTTCTTTGTTACAAATATTAATAAGCAGTAGTAAAATTTGATCTGTAAATATAGCAACTACCTTTTCTTGCGTCAGATCCTTTATGCCCAATTGAATACTGGCGTCACATACTCCATGGATCTCTTTCTCAGACTGTAGATTCTTCAATCTCTGTTTCTCTATTCTTCTTGGTAAATGTTGTTCTTCAGATTCTTCTTCATCTTTGTTAAATTTTCCAGCAACATTGCTTTGTTCATATTTCTCATTCTTTATATAGACATACTTTTCCCTCTTAATCTCCTTAATTTGATTTTCCTTCATTTGCACTCAGTCATTCGATCATCTTCTTCATAATTCACAACTCGGTAAACCATCTCACTTTTACCTCATAACTTGTACTTTTCTTGGAACTCTTCACAATTTAGTTTAACCGCTTGATCTTCACCTTAGATCTTCACATTGAATTTTACCATTCATAGATCTTGTAACAAAAATAATTTAATTCATTTTCTCATCCAAATCATCATCACTTCACATTAAATTTGATCTTTTCATCATTTATAATCAATATTCTATACTCGGTAAAACTTGCTTTGCAACTCGGTAACTAACTTCATTCACTACTCGAAGTTTAACTCATATTTGGTGCTCGGTGCTTGACTTTCACTTGGTGCTTGGTAATTTGTGACGAACTCACATAACATTCTACCGACTGACTTTGTCTAGCTCGGTAAAGTAACTCTTTCAGTCATAGCTTTAACTCTTTGCAGTTTCTGACCTGATCAATCAGTTGTACCGATTTGATAACATCAAATATATAGTATAAAACAACTATATAATCATTACTTCATCATTGTCTAATCTGTATTTTTCACCCATTTAACCTCTCTTAAGATATGGTAACATAATAAAAATCAATTACAAAACAACAACTGATCTAACCATTTCTACAATCATGATACTCGGTATGAATCGGTCTTCATCATCTCCATTAGATATTCATCCGTTAATCAAAAATATCCCTCTTTGGCATTGATGGAAACCACTATAATAGTGTTATAGCAATTCATGATGGCAGCTCTCAAATTCATAACTATACTCCCTCTGAGTTGATATTTCTATTTCCACTTTGATCTCTAATCTGAATCTCCCTCTTGGATAAATCTTCTATTTCTGTAACATACATTCTGAATCTCCCTCATGAGTAAATATTAGCAATTAATTCTCTCTCAATATCAATATCTCCCTTAAGGATAAATGTCACCAATTCATTCTCTCCCTCTTTGACAAAAATTCCAAAAATTCATACTCCTAAAAACTTGTTTCAGTAGTGGTTTATACCTGACATGTACTCATAAATTATTACATACACAAATATTTTCACAAGTTTAGGAATCACCTAAAGTGTGTCATACTAACATCAATTCAGAAATAGATATTCTAATAAAATATAGAATTGATGCAACATGCCTCATGCTCTTTAGTGAATATTGGATAGGGGAAGAACCCCTAATTTACCTCTAAGATATTCAAAAGCATCATTAGGTAGTGGCTTTGTAAAGATATCAACCAATTTTTCCTTTGAATTTTCATATTCCAATCTCACATTCTTCTCTCAAGTAGTGATACTTGATAGAAATGTGCTTGGTCTTTGAATGCATAACTAGGTTCTTTGATATATTAATAGCACTTGTATTATCACAAAAAATAGTAACCGGATCTATGATCTATTCTTTCATACCTTCAAGTAATTTCTTAATCCATACTATGTTTGAATATTTCATAGCAACATCAACATATTCAGCCTCGACAGTAGAATGTAAAATACAACTTTGTTTCTTGCTCAACCATGTAACCAATCTTTCACCTCGAAAGAATGTGCCTTTGCTAGTACTTTTTTTGGCATCAACATTTCCAGCCCAATCCGCATCAGTGTAGACTTGCAGATCAAAGTAAAACCCTTTTTGTACAATAAACCAAACTCTTCTATGCCTTTCAGATATCTCAAAATTATTTTAACTACAAACATATGTGTTTCCTTCAGATTAGAAGAAAATCTTGTAACTATTCCAACAACGTGTGCTATATCAGGTCTAATGTGAACAACATATTGAAATTTACCAATCATGGATCGATAAAGAGTATTATCCACCTCTTGTGTTTCATCATCTTTAGATAATTTACATCCAGTAACCATAGGTGTTCCAACAGGTTTGGAATCTTCCATACCAAAATTTTTAAGAATCTCTTTGATATACTTGGCTTGTGTAATATAGATTCCTCCAGTAACTTGCTGTATTTGTAGACCTAGAAAGAACTTAATCTATCCAATCATTGTCATCTCAAAATATTTTCTCATTTCATCAGCAAATCCTTTACATAAAGTGTCATTGCCTCCAAAAATAATATCAACAAAAATCTCAGCAATCAAAACTTTATTATCACTGTCACATTTCAAGTAAACATTACTGTTATCACTTGTTCTCTAAAATCCTATTTTGATTAGATAAGAGTGCAATCTCTCATACCATCCTTGGGGTGCTTGTTTCAAACCATATAAGGCTTTATGTAACTTACATACCTTGTTCTTGTTTGTGCTCTCAATAAATCCTTCAAGTTTCTCAATGTATACTTCTTCTTCAAGTATCCCATTAAGAAACGCAGCCTTGACATCCATTTGATATACCTTGAATCCTTTGTAAGTAGCATATGGTATAATTATTCTAACTCCTTCCAATCTAGCAACATGTGCAAAAGTCTCTCCATAGTCAATACCTTCTACTTGTGCATAACCTTTCCAAACCAATCTAGCTTTATTTCTGATAACTTCTCTATGCTCATTCAACTTGTTTCTAAAAATCCATTTAGTACCAATAACATTTTTGTCTTTGGGCCTGGGTACTAATGTCCATCTCTTGTTCTTCTCAATTTGATCATACTTTTCTTTCATTGCTTTCATCCAATCTTCATTATCTAGTGCCTCTCTAACTTTCTTAGGCTCAAATGTAGATATCAAACATGTATTGTCTCTTACCTTGCTCCTGGTCATCACTCCAACATCCTTATTTCCAATAATCTTGCTCGGGGAATGGTACCTTCTTACATATTTTTCCAAAATAGGCTCGGTAGCTCTCGGTTCTTCAATATCAACATTCGGTTGCGGAACTCCTTGTTCATCTTCCTCCTCAGTAGGTGCTCTCGGTAAGGTTTCAGGGGCATCAGGTTGTACATATACAAAATTCTCATAATCTTCTGGTTCCTTCTTACTATCTTCATCATTCCTTTATGAAAATTCATTAATTCTTACATTAGCACTTTCCACTATTTTGTTAGTAACCTTTTTCAAACATTTGTAATCTTCACTCCTTGTAGAATATCCTAAGAATATCCCTTCTTCTCCTTTTGAATCAAACTTTCCTTTTCTAGAATCTTTCAGAATATAGCATTTGCTCCCAAAAATTTCAAAGTAACTAACATTAGGTTTGTGTTCATACCAGATTTCATAAGGTTTCTTGTTGGTACATTTCTTCATTTGTACTTGGTTCAATGTATAAACAAAAATGCTCACATCTTCTCTCCAAAAGTTCTATGAAACTCCTTTTTTAATCATTAGTATCATAGCACAATCAACAATAGATTTGTTTCTTCTCTTAGAAATCCCATTCTTTTGTGGTGTCCTCGGTGGTGACAACTGTCTCTTAATTCCATTTTCATTACAAAACAATGTAAAATCATCAGAAGTAAACTCACCTCCTTTGTCAGATCTCAAACATTTCAAGTGCCTTGTAGTTTCTTTTTCAGCTTGGCCCTTATACCACTTAAACATTTAAAATGGATCATATTTTTCCTTTAAAAACATTACAGACATCATTCTAGAATAATCATCCAAAAATAAAATAAAATATATATCTCCATAATAACTTTGAGTCCTTATGGGTCCACATAAATCAATATGTACTAAATCCAAAATTCCTTGTGTAACATAAGTCTTGCTTGCAAAACTAGATTTAGTCATCTTATCCATCTAACATTCTTTGCACATAAAATTCTTAGGTTTTTCTAATCTTGGTAGTCCTTTTACTCTACTCTTCTTACTCACTTTGATTAAGTTGTCAAAATTAACATGACAAAGCCTTTGTGCCATAACCAAACATCTTCAACTTTAGCAAACATGCAACTCTTTATAGAAGTATCAAGATAAAATAAATTACCTTTAGATTGTTCTCAAGTAGCAATCAGATTATCCTTCTCATCAAATACTTTCACCCTTCCATATTGAAATTCCAGTCGGTGACCTGTATTGTTTAGCTGTGCAACACTCAACAGATTATACTTTAATCCTTCAACCCAATAAACATCATCACATCTTGTGTTATTTAGTAGAATTATAAATCTTTCTCCTTTCACAAGATATGGAGCATCATTAACAAATCTTACATAACCTCCATCATGCTTTTCCAAGGAAATAAACTTAAGCGTGTCACCACTCATGTGATGTGAACAACCACTATCTATAATCCATGTTTCATTCTTACTTACTTGTGATATTAGGGATCTAGGTTCTTAGTCCTTCTTTTCCATCATCACTTAGTCCTTCATTAGAAATATGACAAGATTTCTTACCTTTGTTTTTGTAGTATCTGTATCTCCTGAATCTATTTTCTCTTTTGTCCTTATCTCTATTATCTTTTTTTTCTTCCTTATCTTTCTTTGGACAGTTAGATGCAAAGTGACCAACTTTATCACAATTAAAACATTTCAAGGGTAACTTACCTCGGTATTTTCCTTTTCCTCTTTGTAGCCATCTAGCCAACAAAGCTTCAAATTCTCTTTCATTCTCATCACATTCAGTAAATAAATCTTCAATACCTTCAATGCAACAATAAAATTTCTCACTAGCACTGCTCAAGTATCCATCTCTAGCAACAGCTTCCCTAGGTTTTCTAATCTTTAAAGTAGAATTAAATGTAGATTCAATCTTAGAAGTAGCAAGCAAACTATTGTCAAAATAATTAAATTCAAATGTAGTTAAATTACCAATAGTAGCATCTAGTGAAACATTCATTTGGGGTATATATCTTAGCTCTTGTATAGTAGATACACGAATAACATAACTTGGTAGCAGGGTTCTCAAAATTTTGCTTGTAACATCATACTCTGTTATGATCCCACCAGCTCCTCTGATAGAATTAACAGTCTCCTTAAGTCTTGTACTATACTGTATTATGTTCTCTCCTTCCTTCATCCTCATATAGTCAAATTTTTCTCTCAAGCTTTTTGCTTTAGCCTTCTAAACATGCTGATCTCCACCATAGGTCAAAATAAGCTTAACCCACATTTGTTTCAAAGTAGTGCAATCATCAAGCTCATCATATTCTTGGTCTGTAAGTGTAGAAGCAATCTCAATCATAACTTGTGTGTGTTCTTGTTTCCATCTTTGCTCACCGATAGTCAGAGGTGCAGTAGTCAGTGCTACATATTTATTATCAAGAAAGTGAAGTCCATATTCTCCTCCTCTAGACACATGCAACCTCATTCTACTTTTCCACGTAGAGAAATGATCCCTATTTAGCTTTGGTCCTTCCCTCTTATAAATCTTTAGATATTGACTCAAGTCCTTTTAAACTTATCACTTTAGAGTAAATAAACTTTGATACCAATTGCTGGTCCCACCGAGAGGGAGGGGGGGGGGGGGGGGGGGGGNGGGGTTGAATAAAAAAAATCAAAACTTAAACACTTAAAATTGAACTCACTGATTCACTCGATAATATTGAATACATTAAATAACCAATTCACCAATAAACTCAATAAATTAAATAGAAATACATCTCATATATGTAAATCAATCATTCAAACTTAGTAACATCAAATTAACTCATAAAACTCTAGATTTAACTTGGTTGACACCATATTTAATTAGGAAACCCAATTTGGGAAAACCTCTGTGGGAATTGTAACCCACAATAAAAATGTACCCTTCTGAAGTATGCTCGGTTAAGAACTTATCATGTTAAAGATTACAAACACATTTTCTAAATGTGACCCTTTTAGGGGATTTACCTCAGATCTGTTAATATCTTCACCATGTTAGGAATGGCCTTATTAAAGGTCTTCAAACACTCTTTTGGAATGTTACCTAAGTCTAGGTTTTACAAATAGGACTATTAAATCCACTTGGTTAAGAGATTTCTTTGTTACAAATATTAATAAGCAATAGTAAACTTTGATCTGTAAATATAAAAACTACCTTTTCTTGTGTCAAATCCTTTATTCTCAATTGAATACTGACATCACATAATCTATTGATCTCTTTCTTACACTGTAGATTCTTCAATCTCTGTTTCTTTGTTCTACTCGATAAATGTTGTTCTTCAGCTTCTTCTTCTTCTCTGTTCAATTTGCCAGCAGCATTGCTCTATCCATATTTCTCATTCTTTTTATAGACATAATTTTTCCTCTTAATCTCCTTAATTTTATTTTCCTTCATTTGTGCTCAGTCATTTGATCATCTTCTTCATAATTCACAACTCGATAAACCATTTCACTTTTACCTTAGAACTTGTAATTTTCTTGGAACTCTTCATAATTCAGTTTAACTGCTTGATCTTCACCTTAGATCTTCACATTGAATTTTCCCGTTCATAGATCTTGTAACAAACATCATTTAATTCATTTCCTCATCTAGCTCATCATCGCTTTGCATTAAATTTGATCTTATCATCATTAATAATCAATATCCTGTACTCGGTAAAACTTGCTTTGCAACTTGGTAACTGACTTCATTCACTGCTCAGTGTCTAACTCATCTTTGGTGCTCAGTGCTTGACTTTCAATCGGTGCTCGATAACTTGTGAGCGACTCGCATAACATTCTACCGATTGACTCTGTCTAGCTTGGTAAAGTAACTCTTTCAATCATAGATTTAACTCTTTACAGTTTCTGACTTGATCAATCAATTATACCAATTTGATAACATCAAATATATAGTAGAAAAAAACCATATCATCATTACTTCATCATTGTCCGATATGTATTTGTCACCCATTTAACTTCTTCTCTTAAGATATGGTAACATAATAAAAATCAATTAATCAATTGCTTGACATCAATGGAAAAACAACAACTGATCTAACCATTTCCACAATCATGATACTCAGTATCACTCGGTCTTAATCATCTCCATCAAATATTCATCAGTTAATCAACATTTGGGTTTGATAAGATGGACCGTCAACATCATTTCTTGCCCAAGATTCTTGGTGTTAGTAAATGGAAGTCCACACTATTTCTTTATATCTTTCAGGTGCTAAAGACAAGGGAATCCCCTCTCCCCTTTTTGTTCATAATCATGGTGAATGCCTTTGGAAAGATCATTTAGGAAGCATTACAATATGGACAACTAGAAGGTATATCAATAACCTTAGAAGTTTCCCCAATCTTAAATCAATAATTTGCAGATGATACTATACTTTTTGGGGCAGCAACAAACAAGGAGGCTAAGATAATGAAAGAAATTCTAGATTATTACTCTACCTCATCAAGGAAAGTGGTAGATTCACTATCAAAAATTCATTTCTTAGGGGTCAATTGTGGAGAGAAAGCGAAGATATAAGAATACTAGGCTTCAAAGTGGGTAAGATTTTTCATGCACTTATATAGGTGTTCCCATCTCAAAGTGTTTGAAGAATTCAAAACTTTGGGATCCACTAGTAATGAGATGCAAAACTAGAACACATCTTGGAAAGGAAATAAATATAATGGTTAAGAAGAATAACTTTATTAAAAGCATAAATATAAGTGTTACCTACATATGTCATACTTGTTTGTCTATTCCAAAAGGATTAATACAAAAATGGACACAAATGCATAATTTCTTCTGGAAAGGTGCATTAGAACAAAGAAAGTTACCTCTCATAGCATTAGAAAATGTATGTAAAGATAACACTAAAGTGGGGTTGGGCTTGAGAAATCCAGGAACATGAAATAAGCCCTTAAGAGAAACTGGTATGGAGAATGTATTCACAACAAAAGATTAAGTGGGCTAATATACTTAAATATAAACATTTGGACAACATCGATAGAGATAAAATTTCTAGTCTTTAAGGTACCCCCTAGATTGAGGATTTGAAATTTTATGGAAGATTACAATAGTTTGGTCATTGTTCACCTCACATGGGACATCGAAAGTGGAAGAAACATCCTATTCTAGGATGAATCTTGGGGTGCAACACCTCCCATATAAACAATAGTGAACCTACCACAAGCCAAAAGAAGGTTGTCGGGATAATGGAAACTAAGGGTGAAAAACCATTTGTAGATACATGTAAGTGCCCCATTCACAAAATGGAAATGGAAAGAGTTTATAGGCCTTATTACCATAAGAGGAATTTCATAGGTTAAAAGAATTCTAGAAGATTGGGTTGTATTGTCAATAGAGGGGGAATATGTTATAATATGGAATCCAACTAAAGATGGGGTATACAAAGTAAAGGAAAGGTACAAAATTGTAAAAAAAAAGGCAGAAAATGTCTCTCCCAATACATCTCTATTGGAAAAAAATTTGACTTCCCAAAGAAGATGCTTTCTCATGGGTTGCATTATAAATGAAGATTTTAATAGCTAATAGATTTATAAATTTGGGTTATCAGGGTCCTTCCAGATGTGTAATGTGTTGTGTTGATTCTAAGGACATTAATCATGTACTAGTTGAATGCAAGTTTCCTTAATAGTCTAGATGATGGTTGTGTGCAAAGCTAGAATAGATTAGGGCCATTCAAAATGATATTTTAAGCCTTTTTAAGGCATGACCACTTCTATACCCTAGGATTTTTTTTTCAATCATATGGATAATTAGCTCATCAATTTTTATATGGGAGTTGCAGAAAGGGAGAATTCAAATATTGTTTAAAGAAAAGAGTGTGTCTACGAATTTTTTTTAACGAGATGAAAATTGTCATTGTAGAGGTGGTTAACACAAGAATCTAGATTGATAGAAAGAACAAGCAATTCACTGAATGGGACATCACAATGACTAGAGCCTAGTGAGGCTTGCCTCCACCCCCATTAATGGGGAAGGAGGTATTAAGATCAATAAATCAAGACAAACAACTAAATGATACTGCCACCAATCAGGTGGTGTAAACTAGATTTTGATGAAGCCACAAGAAGAAACCTTAGAATTGTTGGAAGTACAAGAATGGGAAAGAAAGATACTGAGAGGGGGGGGGAGGGTGAATTAGATCTTCAATCTAAACCACTTAAAATAAATTTATCCACATTCATACATATATGAATTTAATCTAACATCAGATAGCATCCATAACATCAAATATGCAACTCACAACACAGAATTTTGGTAACCCAGAAACCCAAATAGGTAAAACTAGGGTGGGGATGATACCCACAAGATCTTCACTACTACAGCAATAAAGTGTGCCTATTAGGGCTACAAAATTTTGATTACAATATGCAATCTACCTGGTTAAAGGTTTGTTTTGTTAAGAACTACAAATCATTACAATCTACCTTGTTAAAGGATTTCAACTTACAGTAAAGTAAGCACTCAGCTAAGAGATTTAAAATGGTCTGCTAAAACCACTCTATTAAGAGATTTAACTTGATACACCTATTATAATGTTCCAAGTAGTGATCCTTTGTTATGCACTCAAATGCTGATGATGGATCTTCTCTTTTCAATAACCTCTGTGATCTCTTAATCTGATATCTCTTTACTCTACTTTTCATTGCTCTGTCATTCTGCTCGATCTAGGATTCTCCTCAAAATGTCTTGCTATTCATCTCTCACGAACACACAACCCTTTCTTTGTATATCTCTTTTTCTCTCACATGCTCTATCTTTTAGGGTTAGAAGCCATCTTATTATATCTTTTCAGATCTGGCGGCGAGATCTGGATCAACGATCAAGATGAATTGTTTATACCTCTAATGCATTCTGATTTCCTGATTGGCTTCATGCCATGCATGGTATAAAATAATTAAATGTGAATTAACTCAGTAGACAAATATTAAATGCGTACAAATGTGGGCTTAGATCTCATACAAGTCGGCCTTAACTGATTACATCAAAGTTTGAATTAATCCTGACATGTATGCAAAAACTGTTCTGCTCGGCACAACACATCTCTGACACTCGACACTTAATATTCTACTTGGCTCAACATGATGTAACTCGGCAATCTAAAACTTCCTCAACAATGTTGCTCAGCCTTGAATGTTTAGCTTGGCCACAGTGATAACCAACTAAACTTGCCTAAGTAAATGACTAAGTGTGAGTCACTAATCATCAATAGAACTTAGGGATTAACAATCTCCCCCTTTGATATTAGTGGAAAAAACACACTTATCATTACAATTCATTCCATTCAAAGTATTGCCTAAGTACATACTGTACTCCCGTAGGAATATACATCATACTATATACAAAACTTTACATAGTATACATGCCTGCAAAAAAATATTTACACATGGATACCTGTTCTGATCTCCTTTAAGTTGTATCCTTGTCAGTCCTGTTCTGATCTCCTTCAGTTTCCCCCTTGTTTTTGTCACTGATAGTTGGTGGGGTCAAGTTATACTTGTCCAAAAATTGTTTATGAAGTTGTAAGGTAGACTCAAATGCAAAGTCCCAACTGTCCTTGAAAAACTTCATAACCTCTATTTTCACTTCTAGCTCGACAACTAGACTTACTAAGCTTTCTGTAGTTGAGAGATGAGAGTCTCTCTTAATCAATTTGTTTGTAGATGAAATTTCTTTCTGAATAACCTCCAGATGAGGTATCAAAATTTTCTGAATAGTAGTCAACTTGGTCCTAATCTAACCATCTTCAGCCATGAGCTCGACTATCCTCCTCTTGCATAAGTCAACCTATTAAAATGTAAGGAGCTAGTGCTAGCATCCATACTCAGTGAACTGCCAGTTGACTTAAGGTCTAGTTACAATTTATCTAGAGCCTGTTGATTATCTTTTGTGAAGAATTCAACATCCGATAACCTCTTATACAATGAATAGACATTTTTTGCAACCCCTTTTAAAGTTTCTATCAGAGAAGAAAGTTTGACCTGTTTAACTGCAATCTCTCTTGAGATTTTGGCAAGTACCTTGTTCTCGAATTTCCTCTCGAACCATTGCAACAATTTCTCATTGGCTTCAATATTGTCATCATTTACCTTTTGCACAATGTGAACTAACTATTCAAGAATAGGGGCTTGAGGATTCTCATCCTCCATGTCAAAATCCTTTACAAATATGTCTTTTATGTCATGTAGCACTTGCTTTTGCTTTTGCTCCCTTTTTAGTTCCTCTTGTCTCTTCTTCCTCTTAAGTAACTTCTGAAGAGTCTCAATCTGTTCATATGACAAAACATTGGGATCCCATGGTGGAATCACAATAACTTCATCTAATGTGACATCTAGAATTGGAGACTTCTTCCTCATAACTTTCCTTCTCTTTAATTTCGGTGAACTACTACTCGGCTTAGTTTCTACAATACCTTTTTCCAGAATCAGTAGTTGACACCATTGCATCTTTAAGTTCAGTCAAAATTGCCTGCTAATCAGGCATACTTCCTGTCTTGGTTCCAGTGGGAGTTGATGATGCAAAGTGTGGTATATCAACCAACACTTGCATTGCCTCTTGTTCTTTAGGCTCATTGTTAGTGTCTATTATCTCCTCACTACTATCTAGTACTGACTTTACAACCTCTAAAATAGGTGAATGCTAAACAATTACCTCTTATTCAATTGTTTTCTCCTTTTCTACTTCTTCTTGAGCATCCTTATCCTTAGGTTCCTCTTGAGTTCTTTCTTCTTCTTCTGTACTCTTGTCTTTTTCAACCTCAGTTGCCTTGATAGGTCAATCAACAATTGAGTCCCTCGGCTCATCCTGACCCTTGACATCCAGATTGCTAGAGTCATCAATTATCACATCAATCAGACTGTCAATAGTCAGATCAACAGTGTTAACTATCTCAGATTGATCTTGTGCATCTATCCTAGTCTTCTCAGACTCAGTTGAAATGTGAACTATTGAAATCTGTGGTACAGGAGTAGATTCAGTTTCCTTATCCTTCAGCTCAGATGTCCCTTCATCAGTTCTATTTTCTTTTGAAACAATTAGTCTAAAAACTTCCTTCCAAATTCTAGTACTCTGTTGTACTATCCCTTAAATATCATTCTTCAAGATAACATAACCTCTCTATTTAGGTAGAAATTTGTGCTTATACTCTTCAACAAATTTTTCTCTTTGCTTCTTGGTTAGCTCAGGAATCACTTGAGCTAAAGTGCCTTCCCTAATTTGTCTCTCAATTGTGAGTGCGAATTCCCACTTGCCAGATAGGAATTAATACAACTCACTCAACACATTGTCTCCTATTGCTGTAGAGGTTAATTTGAATTTACACATCATGTCTAGGAGAGCTTCCTGGACCTTATGTTTGTCTCCTACTTTCAATTTCTCATACCTTATAAACATGAAACTAGAGAAACCTCTAGAATTTCTCAAATTCTCACATACCTCATCAATATCTATGGGTTTCTTGAATGGTGCTGCTAGTATGTGGCTGGATTCATCAGTTTCTATCATGTCCTCGTCACTTTTTGGATCCAAATGTAGTTTTCTTCTTGGTTTCTTAACTTGTAGGCTTGGCACAACCTTTGTTGCTAATTTAGTCCTTGATCCAGAACTACTTTCTCCAATCTTCTTTGCATACACTTTTTTATGTTCTGCTAGTGAAGTGGCAACAGATGCCCTTTTCCTTGGATGATTTGCAATGGGAGGGGTAACCCTAGGTTTTTCTTGTCTCAGCTTTGTTACCTTTGTTAATGCTGGCCTCTTCCTTTTACTTTTGCAGTGACCTCTTCTTTAGGTTCACTGACTTCTACTTCTTGTTCCTTAGATACATCTTCACCTTGTCTAGTAGATATGTCTAGAGGTGCATCCTCAAGCTCTTCATCACTCGGAAAGCCAACCATCTTTTTCAGGTTTTTCACAATCTTTTTCCTTTTCCTTTCCATGGTTCCTGCCTTAAGATTCATCGAAATCTTTGCCTTTACTTCATCAAAATTTCCAAATATTTTAGCTTTAGTATCAATCTCCTCTGCTAGGAGTGTTGTGATAGCTGCTGACTTCATCAATATTAATTTCATAGGGAAATGGCTCTAGCCATGATACCCTAGGTGTCACAGCTTGAATATATGTGTAGTATGTATCTACTAAGAAACATATCTCATCATAGTGCTTCTCCACAAGTGAATTGGGAATTCTGGTCCTCAACCTCATTCTCTTTTTGAATTCCACAAAATAGCTTCCCATTATACTATTGAAATTACTGCCCAATTTCTAAAAACATTCACTAATCTGTAAAGTGATGGGTCTGTCCTTTTTCCATACAATATTTCCTAGAGTAGGAAATGACTTTTGTACATAGAAGAATATACATATTAACAAAGAGACAAACTTACATGATGAGCTTTTGGCTTTTCTGATTGATTGTAATTTCTCGGCTAGTTGTGTCAACTGCAGCTCGGTAAGGTCATAGGTGTGATTCTTTTTCACTATCTTCCATGCCTGGTCCACTGCTGTATAGGGAACACTATCCATTCGGCTTGACTGATAGAATTTGTGAGCAATCACTCTCACTCCAAAGTCAAGTTCCAAGTCTGTAATTGTAGATATAGTCATTCCCCTGTTGTTCCAAATTGCTCCAGCATTAGCTGCTATCTCTTCTTTACTTTGGTCTCTCATAGTCCATTTTCTGCTGATAATGGGATACCTAGTAACTCTATGAATAATATCTTTTGTGATCTTTACTGGTCCATTGTCCAGCCACATATGCATATTATGAACTTGGCTAAGGACAACCTTAATCCATTCATCCTTGAATTCTGTCAGAAAATCTAGGGCATGAGTTAACCCTTTCTCGGCTAGATGTTTGAATTCGTCCTTCAGAATTACATTGTCACACAATTTTTCATAGGAATTTCTCAATTCACTATTTCCCACTTTGCCAATTTTAACCATGTAACATGACCTAACATCGTGAATCATAAGTACCTTTGGCGGGATCGATGAGAGGGCTCCATTTAGATCACTCAAAATTGCACTTTCTGGAATGACACAAAAGTTTCGTGGTGCGTATGCATCACTCCTTACAAGCTTAATTTGATTCAAATCCTCTTCCATTCCCTTGATTGGTGTGGAAGAACTTGCATCCATAATCTCCTGAGGTTAGGGTTCAAAAATGAAGAACAAGGTACCTCGGCAAGAAAACACTTCGCACTATTCAACTTAGGGTTGCCGACGACACACTGACAAAATTATCGAAAAAAACTTCGCTTAGATCAATTCTACAACTTCTTTGATCGCTCTGCAAATGCTAAAAATCGTAAGGTAAAAGTGAATAGTAAATCGTTCATCCATATATAGGCTTGAAAGGTCAAGGTAGGTAAGCATTAAATATTTTTGCCTGTTAGGTTAGTGCAAGCCAGCTGTCATTGGCCAACTAACAGAACTTGCATACCACTCGGCTTACCATACTAAGCCATCACACAACTTACTCGGCCAACCAACTTGGCACCTATAGTGTAGGAAACTCTTCTCGGCATTTGTCACAAACATGTCCTGGTACATCTTATCATATGCAGATATGGACTTTGGCACATTTACATATTAGGAACTGATGTAAGATTTAAAATTTGAATGCAGTTCCTTACATACCTCTATTACTCAGTTGGAGATGGTGTGATCACCTGATCCATTGGATTGGGTGACCTCGGCTTCAGTGGATTCACTTCTTCTTAGCTGTGTTTTCTTTACCCATGTTCGATTCATCTGTGCTCTTACTTCTTCAACAGTAGGAGCAGGAACTCTTGTCCTACACTCTCTCTTATTGTGTCCTATCTTCAAACAACTAAAACATACTAAGATTCCATACATCCAACTCTTAGATTTCCCTCTGACATGTGTCTTTAAGCAGTCTTCAGGTGCATGTCCATATTCTTCACAGTAATGGTGATTTTGTCTAGTATTATAATCCTAGTTGTAAGTGTTTCCACTCTTAGATGCTTTTGTTTGTGTCTTTGATGTCCATTGCTGTTTAGCATTGGATCTACATTCCTGTGCCTTATGACCATGTTTCTGACACTTGTAACAATAACCATAAAATCTTGGTTTGGGGGGTGCATCACTTGCTTCAGCCCAACATTCATGTGCTTTATGTCCAAATTTATTGCAATTAAAATAGTAACCATTGAACTTAGATTTAGGATTGGACTTACCTTTCTTGCTT
>MU226780.1:1770348-1789143 GCA_018584345.1 Thuja plicata | reverse complement strand
GATCTCAGATTTATCATTTCCATATCTTTCCTACTAATCTCCTAATTTGCAAGTAGCAGTTGATTTTCCATGTCAACCTGATTGATTGTCATCATCTGCACATCATGTGTCCTTTCATCAAGTTTGATAGATATTACTCTTTTGTCTTCCTCTACCATAGTTTTGTCATCTTTAGCTTTCTTCTTTTGTTCCAATACTTCACACAGTGCATTGTTCTTTTCTAGTAGATCTGTAATTGCTACATCGCTCTTAGTGGAATCTTCATTCTGAAATAGATTTGCAGTATCATCTTCCTGGTAATGAGTATCATTCATTTGTTTGGACAAATCTTTCCTAGCTATCAATGATTTATTCAGTTCTTGTCTTGCTATCTCAAGTTGATGTAATACTGGATGGATCTCAATCTTCTGATTCGCAATGACTTTTCCCAACTTGTAAACCTCCATCTCAAGATCTATACTCACAAGCTGATTCAAAGCTTTTGTAGGTGAACTGTGCTCCGATACCAATTGTTGGAAGTAGGAGAATGGGAAAGCAAGATACTAAGAGGGGGGGGTGAATCAGATCTTCAATCTAAACCACTTAAAATATATTTATCCACATTCATACATATATGAATTTAATCTTAACATCAGATAACATCCATAACATCAAATATGTAACTCACAACACAGAATTTTGGTAACCCAGAAACCCAAATAGGTAAAACTAGGACAGGGATGATACCCAAAAGATCTTCACTACTGCAGCAATAAAGTGTGCCTTTTAGGGCTACAAAAGTTTGATTACAATATGCAATCTACCTGGTTAAAGGCCTGTTCTGTTAAGAACTACAGATCATTACAATCTACCATGTTAAAGGATTTCAACTTACAGTAAAGTAAGCACTCGGCTAAGAGATTTGAAACAGTCTACTAAAACCACTCTGTTAAGAGATTTAACCTGATACACCTATTAGAATGTTCCAAGTAGTGATCCTTCGTTATGCACTCAGATGCTGATGACGGATCTTCTCTTTTCAATAACCTCTGTGATCTCTTAATTTGATATGTCTTTACTCTGCTTTTCACTGCTCTATCATTCTGCTTGATCTGGGCTTCTCCTCAAAATGTCTTGATGTTCATCTCTCATGAACACACAACCCTTCTATGTATATCTCTTTTTCTCTCATATGCTCTATCTTTTAGGGTTAGAAGCCATCTTATTATATCTTTTTAGATCTGGTGGCGAGATCTAGATCAACGATCAAGATCAATTGTTTATACCTCCAATGCATTCTGATTTCCTGATTGGCTTCATGCCATGCATGGTATAAAATAATTAAATGTGAATTAACTTAGTAGACAAATATTAAATGTGTACAAATGTCGGCTTAGATCTCATACAAGTCAGCCTTAACTGATTACATCAAAGTTTGAATTAATCCTGACATGTATGCAAAAACTGTTCTACTCGACACAACACATCTCTGACACTCGACACTTAATATTCTACTCAGATTGGCATGATGTAACTCGGCAATCTGAAACTTGCTCGACAATGTTTCTCGACCTTGAATGTTTAGCTCGGCCACAGTGATAACCAAATAAACTGCCTAAGTAAATGACTAAGTGTGAGTCATTAATCATCAATAGAACTTAGGGATTAACAAGAATCTCTACGGCTATATGTATCATCAAAAATTGGAGAAGAGATTAGTTAAGGGTGAAATATCTTACCTATTATAGAAAGACACAAACAATGAAACATAATTTCAAGTGTTGGTCCTAGGACTGAGATTTGAAATTCATGTGAAAATTTCAAATTTAGAAATTAGGAGAAATTCATCTTTGATTATAAATGTCATCCAATTAGAGAAACTACATTACTAGCCATTGACAGTAATGCTAAAATTAATAAAAGAAATAAATTTTTTTTTGAGGAAATTATGATTAATCACAGTTATAGAGGCCAATATAGAGGCTGATAGAAGTATTGCATCACATATACGGTATTGACGGGAACTAAGGCCCCGTTTGGTTGCGGGAATTAGGAAATGCCAAATTTGATCAAATGATGGAAATGGTCAAATCATGGGTTTGATATTCCAATTTTTCATTTCCTGAATATAGTTTGGACCGTTTGGTTGACCTGAAATATGAGCGAGAATATGCATTTCCTCCGTTTGGTTCCACATTTTGAGTATGATTTATTTTGAACTGTTTTAATATTTTTTAATTTAATAGTTTATTTTTATTAATTAATTTTTTATTTTATTTAATTTTATATAGAAAATCTTAAACAATTTTATTATTATTTTTTGATCGGTAACAGATTTTTAATTTATTAATAATGTAAAATGGGAGAAACTTGGCCTGAACCAAGGGTGGTAACACCACATGGTACCACCAACCCAATACAACCAAAGATTTTTTCTTTAAAGACCTATCATTTTTTCCCTTCACCTTGTGCCACCCATCTTCAATAATGCTAACCTTCCTCTACCAATCCAAAGGTGTATCCTTTGATGCACTCATAGTTTCCACCAAGAGTGAAACCACACCCTATTCAGTGTTACCCATAGGCTCTAAACCCATGTCCAAACCAAAAGACCCTGTTGTTCTGCGTTTCTCCCTTCCTTTTGGGGTAGCAAATCCAGTGGTTTGAGAAGGCGCTTTAGCCTCACCAATCAAATCATATTTTCCTTTGTGCATCCTAGGTGGTGCATCTAGAGAAGGGGTCATAAGAGGTTCGGGCATCGATTCCTCAGCAACAACTTGAGAAAAAATCCTTTCCTTTTCACTCTTTTTCTTCTTCTCAAATGTATAATGCTGCTATGAAACATTTTTCCACCAGGACTCCCTCTTTGGAAATCTATCATTGCCACATTGTGCTGCCAAGTGACCCATTTGAAAGCACCTTTGACATCTGAAGGGAACCCCTTCATAATCAAGAGGTTGAACCCAACATCCTTTAGAGGATTTAATAGAGATTTCTTCAGGCAGTCCCTGAGAAATGTCCATTTCAACCATAATGTGGGAAAAGGTTGAATGAAGGAGGTTATAAGATCGTTCATCCACCATCAAAAAATCCCCTATCAAATTTCCAACTGCCTTTAACAAAGAATAAAACCATAAGTGTAAGGGGAGATTGGGGAGCCTTACCCAGAGTGAGACTTTATCAAAAACTTCCTTAGATGGGCAGAAATCAGAATGCTATGGTTTCAACATCAACGTGGACTTCTCCTCCCAGCTCAAGAAGTGATCACACAGAACCTTATTTCTATCCTGAATATTTTCAAAAACAACAATAAAAAACCCTTTTTCCATAGGGCAAATTTGAATGCATCCATCCAAAATGGGCTCCCAGTTATCAGAAATCCATGCATGCAAATCATGGAGGCTTGTCCACAAACCTCTAAAGTATCCAATCACTCCCAACTCATAAAAAATAGAAAGGTTATGAGCAATCTCCTCCTTAGCCTCTGCATTCAGTTCTACAGCAACCATCCTGGACAAAGGGATAGATGAAACCCCAACGTCGCTCCCCTGCTGGTGCAGGAGGCCAAAATGTTTCCTGGCCATTTGTGAAGGGCACAAACCATTACTTGGATTCCTCAATCCGCCCCCATCTGTGGATGCAAAACCTTAATTTAGGGCAGAAACCCTAGGTTGAAGTCCCCCGTCAAGCTGCGGTGAAACCTTGTTGATCTCCGACCTCCGCCCCAATGGCTGTAGCTTACTGTCCAACACAGTGTCATCTATTTTAGTCTGACCATCGCCCAAGGATGTTTCACCATCTAGAATCCCCCAAAAGTTTGGTTATCACATATCGTTAACCTGGCGCTCAGCATCCTCTCCATTGCGGCCGCCGTTGATACCCTATTTGACTGAGCATGGTCTGAGCTTGTCTTGATGCGGGGAAGGGACAAACTTGACCCTAAAACTGAAATGAGGGGCTGAAACCCTAGCCCCCGCACGATGAGCATTCAGGAAGCTCTGCAGCTCCATCTCGTGAAAGCTATCTTTAAACAATTTTATTATTTAAAAATATAATAATTTTTTCAAATTTTTCAATTTATTTTGAATAAGGTTAATTTTTAATTTTGTTTAATTTTATATAGAAAATCATAACCAAGTCATAAACAAAAAAAAAAACGAGTTTACCAAAATATGTCCAATGTATCTACATGAAATTCTAAAAAATTTTCAGTATCCAGAATAGCCCTTTGTTAACCACATTTATGCATATGGTCCTGGGTAAAAGTACAAACTTGTGTCACACTTTTATAAAGGAAAAGGTCCACAACATGCAAACTGTTCAATTTTAACGACATAAAAGTGGCATTTATGCTTAGAATTTGACGATGATGTAAACTGATGAAATGTGTAAAACTGGATGAAGTTTATGCCTATAATTTTTAAAAATTTTTTTGAACAAGAATTGACATAGTTTTTTAATTTTTGAAGTCTATTTTTTAATTGTTGAGAACTGCTAAAAATCTAGGGTCTAGTTCCCACCAAACAAGTATATGCAAATAATCTACTTTTCCGTTGATTTCAAAATATGTTATAGATAAAATATATAGCCAGTGCAGAAAAGAATAAAGATTGGTTTTCAATGTATATTTTCTCCGTTATAATTTCTCAAAGTTGAACTTATTTGATTCGACAGTTTTCATCTCCCACCAAATTTCCCCTATCAAATCTACACCATTCAAAAAAAATTACATATTCTTGAAGAGGACTCTCTCCTCTAGTGTTAAATATAAATTTTAATTTTTTTGATATGATTTACTATTTTTTTAAATTTATTTGAAGCAACATTTTCTCGAATGTTAAATTACCTACTTGTTATATTTTGAAATTATAATATATTAGATCTAATCAAAATATTATAAAATTTATATGACAATAGTCTTGACTCTGAGCTCTAGAAAAGGGTATTTTTTATATTTTTAAAAAATATCATTAAAAAGAGTAGGGGTTATTGAAACATCACTTTTCTGAAATAATTTTATTTCTTTTGTAATTGGACCCAAATTGGTATAAAACATGCTTTTGATAGAAATTTCCAATTGGAAAAGTTGAACCACTTATCTAACTTAGCTAGAATGAATCTAGCTAGACCATGTGTTTGACGAAAACTAATGTTTAGTTATAAATACTCAAATTTAGCTGTGCTGATAAAATATCATAAAAAATGTCACAACTTTGTTCTTTTACCCCCCCAACAAAGTAGTGTGAATACAACACAAAGAAGGCATGACAGAAACATTATTTCTGCTCTCGCCATTGAATTAATCATGATGGCACTAGTTGCCTCTCGAGCATTGCACAAGTTGCACTCATTTCCTACATCATGTGTAGATGTAGATGGGGTTTCATTGACCCATCGAAAGTATTGACATCCACTATTTCCCTACAATACCAGATCTACATTAGTTCTTCCTAGAATGATTATTTGTTACATTATGTTTAAACATAAAATATATTTCCATCAACAACATTTTTCCTATTTGGGTAACCCCAAAATTGACGCCCAAGATTGCTTGTTGTGTGCGCGGTCTTCAACATGCAATGACCAACACCATATTGACACATAGGCACATTGAGCAAAGTCATCAACGCTATTTCAACAAATATTGCATTGTCATTCCAACATATCATTTTGTTAAGTTGATTATTTAGTTCATTCATACTAATTATAATTGCAATAAAAAGCAACATACTTATGTAGACAACATCTCAAATCAGATTGCAACTTGACAAGGTTCAACAAGCCTGCTACTTTTAATTTCATATTTATTATTAATGTATAATTTATTATTTAATAATTTTGTTGTGGGGGTGGAGCGGGCGCTACTTTTCTCCATCGTCCTTAAAATTCCTCTCATTACTTCTTCTCTGCTTCAAACAATTGGGAGTTCCAGGGAAAGACGATTATACTCTACTAAGCCCTTTTTGGGTCAAGAAGGATAGTGGTTTTCGATCCATGTCTTCGATTTCCCTCTAATCAAGTAGTGCGTACATTATCATCATCTTTCTCACTTTGCAACTACTGTGCTTCTTGCCCGTGGCCACTTCCTGCGCAAGTAATTTATTCTCTGCTATCTCCATTGCCCTACATGCTTCATCCTTGTTATATTCTATTTTATTTCTGAAAGGGTAGAGTAGACTTGAATCAAGGGAAATCGAAGGTGTGGATAGAACACCACTATCCTTACTAAGTAATGAGAGGAATTATAAGGACAATGGAGAAAGTAAGGCTCACTCCACCCCCACAAAATTATACACACTTTGCTATATTACATGCTTTGTCATTACACACACATCCTTTGCTATATTACATGTTTTTCCATTACACACACATGCTTTGCTATATTACATGCTTTTCTATTAATAAATAATAATAGATATATTACACGAGCGAAGAACATATGAGTGGAATCATCATAGTATAGCTGTTACATCTCACCTTTTTGCTTTGAATCAAACAATTACTAAATAAAAAAGCAAAAACATATGATCATATATATATTGACCCCACATATGTCAAATGCACAAAGAAGTAGCAGAAACAAT
Source organism: Thuja plicata (assembly GCA_018584345.1). Classification (NCBI taxonomy): domain Eukaryota; kingdom Viridiplantae; phylum Streptophyta; class Pinopsida; order Cupressales; family Cupressaceae; genus Thuja; species Thuja plicata. The sequence goes on along the minus strand of MU226780.1, from coordinate 1,782,580 downwards.
AGAACATTTACTAGTTAACTGCAAAGTAGCACACCAATGTTGATTGTACTTTAATGAAGCATATTGTTATTAGTTTATATATGAAAGTTGCAACTAAAGATGCAAATTAATTTATCCCCAAAAGTGTTATCATTCATAGAATTATACTTCACATATGGGATTTGAAAACCCATAAATGCATAACTATCTAACAATGACTAATATGTGAAAGCTTCCAAAATATATTACAGAGAGTAATCTTATTTGATTATGTATACCAGTAGGAGATCTGTTAGAATAGTCATATTATAACTAATAATTTATTTATTTAATTATTAGTCTATTATGCTCTACGCTTAAGTTAAACTTAGGCATCTTATTATTCTTTAGGGTTTTTCACCTTTAGGGTTTCGTGATTCCTTTTATAAGGATTCACCTCTTTGTTTTTCATAAGGAGTTCTTCACATCTCATTGTACTATCTAGAAACATATTGTTAATATATTGTTTTCTTGTGCATATGATGTCTCCTCTGGCTTTTTGGCCTCCATAGATTTTTCCTGTCTTCTGTTGTTCACTTCTTCCATGTAACAGGTTATGCATGCAAGTGTTCTTGGGAGAATAGGGTGTTTCCTATTCTAACAAGATCAACTAACTCATTGTACAAAGAATAAAGAATATATTTCAAATATGGAAGAATTAACTATTGAAAGATCTCTGTTTTAATCTATCGGTGATAACATTAAGATTTGAAATCAAGTGCAAACATATGTGTAGTATGAGCCCATTAGCAATATGTGAATCAACATAAAATAAAGAACCAAAATTGTATTTTAGAATCTCATTATATAACAACAAATTCATTCAAATACGCTTCATAAACATTAGCAATATGTGAATCAACATAAAATAAAGAACCAAAATTGCATTTTAGAATCTCATTATATAACTACAAATTCATTCAAATACACTTCATAAAATGTTAGAAACTTCAAATCATCAAATCTACTTTAACAATCCATGGTTGATTAAAGAGACCTTGCATGCTATGATGAAAGGATCTACTAAGATAGAATAATTTTGACAACCTCTAAGTTAGCCAACTAATCAAAGACAACAATAAATTAGAAAATGGAGCCCTTGAGTGTGTACCTATCCTTTGAAATTCTCAGCTTACTATGTAGACATTCAGATCATGGAGAGGATTTTTGTATACAAGCACCTTCTACAGATTTTACAAACATGCGAGGAAAATTTCAAACTTGAACTAAAGATTGACACCTAAGAACATATGCGACCAAGGGATGCACACAACCAATTTTAATGGGGAATGATATATCCTTAACTGGATAAAGAGAAGTTATATTTATAGCACATTGATTGTGCCCTCAATTTGATCTATAATCCCTATAGTTAATCCAAAAGTCACCATAGTATCTTTGCCTTCTCTCGCAAAGTCCTCTAACAACTAAGGTTTTAATGCTTTCACTTTCTTGACTCAACTTGCAGTTGAATATTTCTATCAACAAAATCCTTGTCTTTATTGTTCTTTGCTTGAAAATTGGGAGGAGTTTTTGTTGGCTTAAAGCTTTTAAACATCGCCCTAAATTGATGACCTAAATAATCCTTACCTTTGGATCAATAGTTGCAGGTCAGGAGGCTTTAACAATTTTTTTTTAATACTTGGTTCATGTACTGCTACCGATTAGGATATACCAAACATCATTTTAATTCATTTTACAACCATGTCCTTATTTCACCAAGCACTACCAGATCTTATGTCCAGGTTCATAATTCTTTGAGATTAATGGCCTAGTTTCACATTTATTCTCTCAAAGAAATGATTGGCTTCATGAAAAATAAATCAAATGGCATTAAATTTAGGGACTATAGTCATCCCTTAAATCCACTAAACTCCCAGGAACGTGAACAATCCAAATTGACAGCCTTCATAATGGCATTATCATATCAGTGAAGGACTTAAATTATAGGGAAATTAATCCTCCACTGACCTGTGGCCAATAGGAATATGCCACGCCTCCTTCAAACATTTTTAAGTATTTTACAACATGTTAAACTCTAAACTTGTTCAAATGTTACCTCCATCAAATCCTCAGATGGATGGCAATGAGATATTGGGAGGTTGCCAAAGTGGCAAGCAACCAAGTAATCTGATTAACCAATAATACATTATTAAAAAGGAAGTCTTCCCATTACTGCCTTTGTCACCCATGATATGCCTAATTAATCCAATATGGAAGTTGTCTAGTTGATGAATGGGTGATTTCACCTCTCAGTGTTTCTTTATTATACTTTATATTCATACAAATCATTGTCATTGAAGACAGGTGAGATTCAATCCCATTGCAGATCCAAAGACATATTATTGCTCAATAGTTAATTATTTTAAAATTCAACAACAACAATTTATGAATCTATTTTTATGGAAATATCTCACAACGTTTCCTAAAGTAATTAATTTGGTTGCTAGTCTAGGGAATAGGCTATACATCCTTCAATGGTGAAAGTTGTGATATGATTGTCAGCATTGGTAAGAGAAAAAACAATATAAGGCAACATCAAACCCCATTGATCTGGTTGGAATTTGATTGACTACTTCAGTTTAACCATCCAATTGATGATATGCAAAATTATATGGAAGCTGAGTTCTCAACATTATCCATACTCATAGAGTCAATAGAAATGACCTAATAATTTAACATCTCTGCTTAAGGTTATTGAAAATGACTATTCCTTCAACTGTAGAGCCATATAATGTGCCTTTATGTTTATTGTAGGTTTAGTAATGCACCATTTTATAAAGACCTCCGACCACAATAAGTATAATATCATTACTACTATAGCCCACAAGATCTATTTGGCACTCACATAAGGTGGTACTTGAACATGTTTTATAGCTTACCCTTGGGAGCTAGAAAACATAACACCTGTTAGCTACCACTTCTTCACTATGCTTGGCCAATAATATTTTGTGTCCAACTGCTGAAGAGTTTTATCTTTTCCTAAATGTCTTCCAAGACCTTTGACAAGTGCTTCATGTACAATTATTTTATGTTACCATTTAGAGTACATAGTTTCTTTTGGTAAAATAAAAACCCCTCCTTGATTATTAAGGCATTTGATTTAAGCATTCCATCAGTCAATGAATTTGACTAAAAAAACTACACAGTTGAATCCTGATCACAATATCAAAATAAACAGTTCTTGCTATGTTATATTTTTCCATCAATTTGTGTGATTAGAGATAGTTGGTAATGCAGTTTCCAAACTATTGTCCAAATAACTTTTCCATGTTCATGATCGGATACTTGTGGAGGGATCTCTCTCTAGTATTCTCTAGTTGTATTACTGTCCATCTTAGAGAATTGTACATGGCACTTGAGAGGAAGAAAATCTAAGTTCTTATTCCATCTTTGTGAAATATTCTTAGCAATAAGTTGAAAAAATATGGACCATTAAAAAACAACTTAGTGTAAATGAAGTAGTGCATAAGGAAGATCCAAAATAGAGTAGTGCAATGTACGCTATAAGCCATTAAAACACAATGTAACATCTATACCAAGAGATAGAAGACGGGGAAGAACAAAATCCAAGAACAAAATGGTGGTGTGAAAATACACCATTAAGTAAAAATAAACACAAGCCAATATCCAACAAAAGCTTCTTGTATCCTAGTCATAACATATCGGCCATAAAAGTTACCATAATAAATATAACACACCAAGGAGTAACATCAGAAATATGGAATGTAATTTAAAATCATGAACAACATATGTGTAGTCTTAGAACTGTCCATTTTGAATTCTTCGTAAACACATGTATATACGATGCCAAGAAAAAAAGTAGGTGTTGGAGAAACGCACAAAGTTTGTACAAGCTGGAGTACTATTTTCAAAAACTAAGTTCCAACTAGTAGTTTTTGTGAATTGACACAAAACATTAAGCCTCTCTATATGAAATACACAAAGTTTGTTTATGAACTGGTATAGTAATATCAAAAATTACATTTTCTCTATATATGGAAACAAAATTGTAAATTACCTATATTTCTTATTATCATAACAGTTCAAATCTATACTAATTGAAATAACAGTAAAAACTAATATGAAAAACACAAAATTTAGGTAGAGTAGCCATATGAGTACTATTGGAACAATTTTGAAGCATTCAAAATGTAAAGTTCTGATACTTTGCAATTTAACAACATAATTTATCACTATAATTGATCTTCATCATGTGTTACTCCTTGGTGTATTCCATTTACATTTTCTAATGCAACATGGCTAACCAAGTCAAGAGGTATAAATATATAAAATGGAACAAAATAATGCCAATAAAAAAAAATATACAATCATCAGGTATAGATATATTATATGATTTTCCATTATAACACATGCTTTGACTATAACAGTAATATGATGTCAAACAAAAAAGTAGGAGTTAGAGCAATCTACAAAAATTGTACAAGCATGAATAACAACTATATCCATTTTTAAGTAAATCATGAATGCAATCTATAATATATGAAATAACAATAAAAATAATATCATCATGGCTGCATGTATATATGATGCCAAGAAAAAAGTAGGTGTTTGAGTGATCTATAAAAGTTGTACAAGCTAGAGTAGTGAGTTAATCATGAATGGTGACTTCGAAAGGAGCATAAATATATACTAGAGCATATATAGTAGAGAAACTATATATAGTAGAGCAACCATATGTACAAGAGCAATGTTGATTTGGGCAGAGAGAAGCCATAGAGAGCATCCATACATGAATAATCAAAACACAAGATTTGAGTTTCAACAAAACAAAAAAATGTCACGCCGATATCAACTGTATGTTGTTGATAAAACAAGTATCTTGGCTAACCTTTCCAACTTAAAAAGAATCTTGGCTAACCTTGCCAATGTTTAAGTAACAAGACTTAAACTGAAACAAAAGAAACTAGAGCTCTCCAAACTTAATTACAATGTACTCCACTCTCTCCTCTTCATTCATTCTCAAGAACCCTTTGGCTCTTTCAGTTTCAACTATGGAGGTGTCATATTCCTTCAACACAGTGCCTCAACTCAAATTAGGGATGAATTTGAGGGCCTCATACACACTATCTAAGACAACATCTGAATCATATTTATCCACTTTGATAACATGAGGCAAATGGAGGTCCTCTTGTAGTTTTTTAATAGTTTTACAAATCGCATCCAACGAACCAGCCATGCTTGACTTCTTCCTCTTTCCCCTCCCTTATGATGACATTGAAGGATTTGGCCTACCACTTGCACTAGATTGGTTGGAATGATATAATTCATCATTTAAATCAGTTGTAGTCTCAAGAGGTGTACTGATAGGGATTTCCTCATCATAATCCAAGTCGAGGCCCTTATCCATATTGTTCCCTTCTTCTGTCTCTTGTGCAGTAGTAGCTGTGCTACCTTCAGCTATGTCATTACCCACAATTAAGGCTAGGTCATTGTAGTACTGGAAGGGTTGTCTCTTATATACTTTGGCATTTTTGAATTCTTTTCTCTACATGTTGCCATAATGAATGAATTAGATCTCTGTCTTTAATTACTAACTTAATAAGAAGGAAATATTGCTTAGATCAACATATTCAAAAGATCATGTTACCTTCATAAGCTTGTCCCACACCCTCTCTGTAGACCTTATGGCAAGACATATTGTCAATTAGTGTCAAAACACTTTGTCATTTAGTGTTACCCGAGTATACAGTGTCGCCCGAGTGTTCAACATCATCCAAGTATATAGTATCGCCCGAGTGGCAGTTTATCACCCAAGTAGTCTTTTGGACCCGAGTGACAGTTTGAAGCCAACTTTGCATATATTGTTAAATATAATTTTGTTTATTGCAAGCTGACTTACAAAGTTATTTGTTGGATAAAGATATATATATGTAAGATAGTTTATTTTATCCAATAGAATTTATGCGAAGAAGATGAATATGATTATGCGAATAACAGTTTGAGTTAAGTACATAAGTGTTCAGGACAACATAGACTTATCTATCACATTCAGGTGATCAATTATATTCAAAAGGATCTTATTCAACAATCATAGTTGCACACAACAAATCTTCACTGATTCATTCTAACAGGTGGATCAACAAAATCCTTTAACAAGGTGGACCTAAAAGTCCTTTCTGTAAATCTCTTAACATAGTTGCATTACTTATTGTATTGTACAAAATACTTTAACAATGTGGACCTAATAGTCCTTTCTATGCTCCAAACAGGGCAGACTATCAGAAGTATTCATTATAAGCTCTAACAGGCTAAATTTATACTGCAGTACTAAATCTTGTGGGTATCATCCCCACCCTAGTTTTACTTTCTTTTGGAAGGTTTCTGGGTAACAAAATATTGTGTTATGTGTTGTATATGATTCTTTACTTTCAAGTTATATGCATGGAAACAAATAATCTAATCTAATTATGGATTGAAAGGATTAAGTTGTATTGGTTCCTAATTCACCCCATCCGCTCAGTCACTGGGCACATCATATAATTCTAACAATTAGTATCAGAGCAGTGGTTCTCTTACCAGAAATTTAAAAGCTTGATAAAAGATCAGAGGATATGGAAACATACACACTAGAGAAAGCCATTGAGAATGAAAAGATAGATCTTAAAGTGGCCATGGATCAGATCATAAAACTTAAAGAACAACTCTCTCTTTCCCTAAAGAGAAGAAAATAATTAGCAGTGCAGATGAATGGCAAGAACTATATAGAAGAAAGAATTGAATAATTTTCCAAAGATAGAAGCTCAGAAGAAGCTGATGCAACCATTGAAGACTTTCTTGCAAAGAATCTCAATTTACATGAAGAAGTCAGAAAATTGAAAAGAGAACAGGAAGTTCACTCAATCAGAATGTGTGAAGTCATGGAACTAAAGAACAAAGTAGAAGATGACAAAAATATAGAACAAGAAGATAAAAGACTGCTGAGTACAAGATTAGAAGAAAAATAAAATGAAATCCAATACTTATCACTTCAGCAAGCTGATTTGGTAAGTCAACTCAACAATGCAACACAAGAAGCTATCAATCTAAGGACAAAAAATGAAAGACTGCAGAATGATCTCAATACTGAAAAGCAAATAAATGAAAGTATGATGAATTCACAAACTAGCATGGATCAAGAAATAGAACTCAAACATCATGGACATACTGGATTAGGTTATACTGAAAAAGGTGAATCCTCACAACAAGGAGCTCAAAGGAACAACAAACCTAAATGCAATCACTATGGTAAGACATGACATACATCAAACAAATGTTGGAGCAATGGAAAGTCAAAATTTAATGGTAAATGCTACAGTTGCAACAAACATGGACATAGAGAAAGTGAATGCAAAGAGAAACCTAGGTTTGAAGGGAAATGCTACAAATGCAAAAAACAAGGTCACAAATATTTTGAGTGCAGAACTAAGAATTGGAATCCTACTGAACAATTAGCCAAGTCAATTTTTGGTTGGGATTACAACACTTGGTACAGATGTTGTCACTGTGGTGAATATGGACACATTGGTGCAAATTGTGTGAAGAATCACTTCAGAAAAAGAGATCCTACTAAGAGATGCTATGTGTGTAAGCAACTCAAACATCTGAGCAAGAACTGTATGAATAGGGAAAAAGTTGATACTAGTTTTGAGAATGATAAAACTAAAGTCTTAGAAATCAGAACTCAAATGAGAAAGCAATGGGTAAGGAAATCCTCAGATAATTTAGATCAAAGAAATCAAGGATCTAATGACACCCTAAATAGTGAGATGGGTGGGTCCATCATTATAGAATAGGAAAGTAAGGAGATGATTGGAACTGTGCAATACAAACCATCCTACATCAGTTCCAGATAAGCAATACAATCCATATATGCATATTGATGCATGAGGACATGTTATGGTTCAACCCAAGCTAGAATTCTAGTGACACCCGAGTAACTCTAACTACACCCAAGCTTAGTTGGGCAGTATTGTTAATTGGAAAGTTGGTTTCACCTGATCTTCCGAGTGAATCTTGGAGAAACACCTGAGTCACACCAGCTACTATGTACGAAGCATTTAATGAAATACTCTAACGGTTGAAAATATATTATATATGAAGGATTGTAAAGAGTATTGTTTACAAATCTTTCAGTTTACAAGTCAATTTAGAGCCCTTAGCAATTCAATGCAAATTCGTGATTGAAAGTAGAGTTTGATTATTTCGTCTGAGCATTATGGAATTCACTTCCAGTAGCAAGGTCAAGAAAGGTTCTAAGATGCTAGTAAGGAATATAATTTGTGATCCTCCCATGTTTAAGCTTTATCCGACAGTTGCAGAGGAAACAGACCTGATGGAAGCTCATTCCCTAATCCCTTTGAGAGTGTTACTAGTGAATGACATTTACAACTTCTACCACTGCAACATACAGGAGCTTGCAACTAGTGAGATGAATCAAACATATGAGAATTTATGTACCAATGGGAAATTGAAGCCCAAGCATAAGCACCTCGAAACCAAGGGTTTGACACATATTATGCATAAGCTGAGGGAATTCCAGAAAAAATGGATGAGATATGTTCTTAGCTATGTCCACGACATGCAACTATGGTTGGATCATCTTGTGAAGATCACCAAATAGATAATTCACCGTGTTACCAGGTTTCCTATGCTAGACAAGCCAAAAGCTACAAAAACCCTAAATAGGGATGAACTAGTTAAGTTAACTCTTGCCGAGTGGGACGACAGAGACATGAGTGATGAACTATAACTGATTGAATGTTTGAAGATGTTAAGTTGATGATCAAAGTGACATAATAAAGTTTATGCAAGACATTAAATTAGTTAATGTATTGTATTGTTATTGATGTCAACTTGATATAATCTGTATGGTCATGGGAATACTGCCAAAGACTTCAAGGAACCAAAGATTAAAAGGCTATGCTATCAGTAATGCATATAAGTCAAGTATTCACAAAGTGACTGTATACACTGAAAGAGTGCACACCGACAGTCAGAGTAAAAGAGAAAAGTCACAATGTTACCTGACGAGCAAAGTCACAACATTATCGATAAGAAAGTTACAGTGTTTCCTGACGAGCAAAACATAGTGTAACCCGACGGACAAAATTATAGTGTTGCCCGACGGACGGAGATCCTAAAGTCAACTAAAGTCACACTGACAAAACAGTCAGTTGTCACCGACGACTAACTGAACCTTTGACCAACATAAACAAAGAGTTCAAAAATGACAAAATCTTAGCTGTCAAGAGCTAAAAATAGACTTAATGGATACTTACCATTATTTTAATCATCCAGATAAAGATGGAGATAAATAAAGGATTTAAAGCTGCTTTGTCCAATTGGCAAGAAGATCTCAACGAGATAAAAATGGAGTTTGCTTTAAATCTAATTGGCGAGAATTGTGGATCATGCCAAGAATCAAGAAAGCCAAGAAACGGTGAATCATGTCTATAAAGAGACAAACCCAATTCATTATGAATTGTGGGGTGAACAAGAGAATAGGAAAGATGCTAAGGAAAATATGAAGGAGAAGAAAGTCTTCATTCAATCCTGATCAACAAGCTGGATAAAGAGCTAGATTCTGCAGACACCGACGAACAGTAAAGCAACATCACAGAGAAGAACAGTGTGGAGCAAAGGTATACAATTGATTATATTGATCATAGAGGTAATGCACCTACAATAGATCTAAAAATCTGCAATTCAAGTTGTATGTGTGAACAGATCATTAATGTTTCAGTTTAACCATTGAAGCATCAAGTCTTTTAACCGAGCAGGACTTAAAAGTCTTTTGTAATTGAGATACATCCCAAGGAGTATCAAAAAGTTTGATCATAGAAAGTAGCATTGGATATGCTCGATACCTATTGGCAGGCCAAGTGAGTGTTTGATCAAGGATGGTAGCATTAGATGCTAGATACTAGGTGACAAACTATCTTTAAAACCTCTAACAAGGTCACATCTACAAGTGTGTTTGTAACCTTTAACAGGGTTGGCTCCTAATAGAGCTCACTTCAGAAGAGTGAAAATCTGGGGTACCAGTCCCAGTGGTTTTGCCCTTAACAGGGTTTCCACATTAAAAATCCACGTGTTATGTGTTTATGTTTCATTACTTGACTGTTTTACATTTCACATATGCAATTCTAGATTGATCGGTATACTCTGCATATTTACTGTGTTTCAGTAAATAAAGGGCTGCTTATAGGTAAACATACAGAAGAAGGTTTTACAAAGCATTCTGACAAGTAGTAATTGGCTAAAAGTATTTCAAAGCATTCATCTTGTAGGACTGAGTATATCTAGAGGCTAAAAATTGGTAATAAGTTTGAAGGGTTGATTTAAGGATTAATTTTTGAGGCCACTGACTCACCCCCCCTCTCATTTATTACTAACAATTGGTATCAGAGATTGTGTTCTTAGAAAGGGATTTTAACAACTCAAGAAAAAGATCACAGGATGAATAGACGAGATGTGCGCAAGTTGAACAAAGACAACTTTGCTTCATGGCTAAGCAGAATAAGATTCCACTTATCAGGTATTGGAAATGATGTTACTCAATACTTAGATACTGAATATGTGTTGCTCACAAGAGCACCCATAGTTGAGTAAATGAGAGAGAAGCATGAACACAACTGCATGATGATAGATCTTGCTTCCTCACTCTCTGATGCTGAATTTGAAGATGTCAAAACCTGCAAGACTGCAAAGCAAATGTGGGACAAATTAATGCTTGTACATGGTGGCGACAAGAATGTTTTGAGAGCCAAGGCAGAAATCCTTAGAGGAAATTTTGATGATCTCAAAATGAAAGAAGGTGAAAACATCACATAGTACAACACAAGAATCAAAGAGGTAGTCAATGCAATCCAAGGAGTTGGAGATGTACTAGAAGAAGATACAGTGGTAAGTAAAATTCTAAGAACCATACTACCTACTTATGCTATAAGAGTATCTACCATACAAGAAATAAGAGCAGTAGAAAATAGCAATATTACTCTAGACAATTTGATTGGAAGACTAATTTCATTTGAGATGAATAATTTTGATAATAGTCTCTTACCAAACATAGAGCCTGCATTCAAATCTTCTATGAGAATAAGTAAATCAAGTCATAAACACACTATGAGAAAAGATAGTGATAGTAAAAGTGAAGAAGAAGATCTTGATGAAATTGAAGCACTTATGGTTAGAAGAATGCAAAGAGGCAAAGGTAAATACAAAGGTAAATTACCACTTATTTGTTTTAATTGTAAAGAGATTGGACACTTTGCTGCAAGATGTCCTAAAAGGAGAAAAGATGACAGAAATAATAACAGATCATTTGAAAAGAAGTATGATAGAGGTGATTACAGAAGTAACTGACAATCAGAAATAAGAGATACCCGAGACTATAAGGACAAAGGAAAGAAGGCCAGTTACCTAGCTAAATGCAAAGATGATGACACTAACACCAAATCTAAGGAAGACATCGAGATGGTGTTTGTGGCAGTAAAAGATGATTCAGATGATGATGAAGAAAGGTGTGTAGAAACTGCACTCATATCTAAAGTTAGTAAAAATGATGTCTAGATCATAGATAGTGGCTGCACTCACCATATCACCGGTGACAAGCAAAAGTTTGAGACTTTTGAATACTATAATGGTGGTTCAGTAAGAATGGGTAATGACACACCTTGTCTAGTTGAAGGTAGAGGAACTATAATGTTGAATAACCTGATAAAATGTGAAAATGCTTATTGGGTGAAAGGATTGAATTATAATTTATTAAGTGTTTCTCAGTTGAATAATTCAGGTCACAAAGTAACATTTGAAAATAAGAAGGCAAAGATCTTCAATGAATCAAGAAATCTGATTAGCACCGGTGAGCAGACAAAAGGTAACTTATTCTATCTCAATGATACTGACACCACTTGCTTAATGGCTAGAAAGGAAGATATATGGTTATGGCACAAAATATTGTGTCATGTGAACTTTGACAACATGATAAAGATAAGCAAAAAGAGAAATGTAAGAGGCTTACCGATGATGATCAAGCCCGATAATATCATGTGCAGAAATTGTCAAAAAGGTAAGATGACAAAATCTAGTTTCAAAAGAAAAACCCATACATCTGATGCCATTCTAGAATTAGTCCATACTGACCTATGTGGACCTATGAGGACAAAGAGTTATTATGGTGATAGATATTTTATTCTCTTTGTTGATGATT
>MU226780.1:1738377-1770298 GCA_018584345.1 Thuja plicata | reverse complement strand
AACCCATACATCTGATGCCATTCTAGAATTAGTCCATACTGACCTATGTGGACCTATGAGGACAAAGAGTTATTATGGTGATAGATATTTTATTCTCTTTGTTGATGATTACTCTAGAATGATGACATTAATGTTTCTAAAAGATAAATCTGAAGCATTCAAGATGTTTAAATGGTAGAAGGCACTGGTAGAGAAATAAAGTGGCAAAGAATTGAAATGATTAAGATTAGATAGAGGAGGGGAATTTATCTCAGATGAATTCACTAACTTTTGCAATGAGCATGGAATCAAAAGACAGGTCTCTACACTGAGAACACCACAACAAAATGGAATTGCTAAAAGAAGGAACAGATCCATTGTGGATTGTGCAAGGACACTGATGATAGAGAAAGGCATCACCCAAATATTCTAGAGGGAAGCTATCAGTACTCCTGTTTACACACTGAACAGAGTACAATTGAAGAAAGACACAAAGAAGACACCCTATGAGCTATGGTATGGTTACACACCCAATGTAAGTTACTTCAAAATTTTTGGTAGTCAATGTTATATCTTAAAGGATGATAGAAATGGAAAGCTTGACTCCAAGAGTGATGAAGGTATCTTCCTAGGGTATTCCACCAAGAGAAAGGCTTATAAATGTCTCAATAAAGCCTCTAACAAAATTGTTGAAAGTGCAAATGTAAAGATAGACGAATTTGCAGAAAAGAATGAAAAGGAAAGCACAAAAGAACTAAAAGACTACAATAGGTTTTCTTACAATGAAGAACCTAACACTCTACCTAACCAACAATGTAGAGCTCCTGAGCAACAAATCATTGCACATGAGCATCAAGCTGCAAATATCAACGATCAAAATATTGCTCAAGATGATGCACCAATTGATGGAGATCAAAATGAAGGAAAAATTGATGAACAAGATGATAGACAAAGAGCTGAACTTGTACTTGCAAGATATGTCAGAAAGAACCATCCACATAACCAAATCATTGGAGATAAGAAGGCTGGTATGAGAACCAGAAGTAAGTCTCTAAACACAAGATGTCTTATTTGTGATTTTGAGCCAAAATATGTCAATGTTGCACTTGAAAATGATGAATGGATTAGTGCTATGAATGAGGAGATTGAGAAAATTAAGAAAAACAAGACATGGACACTTGTACCAAGACCATATGACAAGAATGTCATCGGTACAAAATGGATATTTGGGAATAAACTGAATGAGAATGGAGAAGTCACCGGAAACAAAGCAAGACTAGTATGCAAGGGGTATGCACAAGAAGAAGGGATTGAATATGGAGAAACCTTTGCACCTGTTGCTAGGCTAGAAGGAGTAAGAATATTACAAATATTACTTGCTTATGTTGCATGTAAAGGATTCAAGGTATACCAAATGGACGTCAAGTCTGCATTCCTAAATGGAATACTTGAAGAAGAGGTATACATTGAACAACCAGAAGGGTTTGTTGATCCAGACAAGAGGGACATGGTATGTAGACTACACAAAACCCTGTATGGATTGAAACAAGCACCCCGAGACGGGTATGAAAGACTTCATTCCTATCTTATTAGTATTGGATTTGTAAGGACTAGTGAAAATAGTAATCTTTATTTGAAGGAAGATACTGATGCTAAAATTTTGATTGCTGAGATATTTGTTGATGAAATCATATTTGGAGGAAATGACATGATATGCAAATCATTTGCAAATGAAATGAGAAAATAATTTGAGATGTCTATGTTTGGAGAGATCAAGTTCTTTCTTGGTCTACAGATCATGCAACAAAATGAAGGTATTTTCATTACACATTCCAAGTACATCAAGGAAGTACTGAAAATATTCAAGATGGAAGAGTCCAAACTAGTTGGAACACCGATGACAACTAGATGTAAGCTGACAAGGGAGGATAAGTCATCAAAGGTAAATCAGACTTTGTATAGATATATGATTGGAAAAATCATGTATGTTGTACATACTAGACTAGATATTGCACATGCAGTAGGAATAGTTGCTAGATTTTATGCTAATCCTAGGGAATCACATATGACTGCTATGAAAAGAATCCTAAGATATCTAAAGAATACCGAGGAATATGGCTTATGGTATAGAAGAGAAATTGAATTTGAACTTAAGCTCTTTACCAACGCTGATTGGGATGGAAATATTGATGACTGAAAGAGCACAACTGGAGGAGCATTCTTTATGGGTGACTTACTTGTCACATGGATCAACAAGAAGCAAGGATGCATCTCTCAGTCTACTGCAAAATTAGAGTATGTTGTTGCTACTGCAAACTTCTCAAATATTGCAGGGATCCAATAGTTACTGGAAGGTATACATATGAAAATTATTGAACTAGTAATTATCTATTGTGATAATACAAGTGCAATAAACATTTCCAAGAATCCAGTCATGCATGCTAAAACAAAGCATATTGCCATCAAGTATCATTATTTGAGAGAACAAGTTCAAGAAAATGAGTTGATACTTGAGTATGTGCAATCTAAGGAACAACTAGCTGATATCTTCACCAAGCCACTGCCCAAGGATGCATTTGAGTACTTGCAAAAGAGACTAGGGGTCAGACCCTTGTCTACTGGTCAGTAAAATGACTAGAAGGTTGCATCAACCTACATATTATCAGAATATCATTCATGTTGATGCAAGAAGAGAAATTGACTTCAAAGATAAATCTATACACATAAGGTATTTATCTACTCCAAGCACCAGAGTTATTGTATTACTGATGGATTGGAAATTCAAGGAGTATATTATGGATAGAAAGGATTTATTTGGCATTACTGTCAAAAAATGTGTTTGGCATTGTTGTCAAAGGGAGATATTATATCCATTATGGCTTCTTATCATCTCAGGGAGAGATTATATCCATAGGAGAAGATTATACATCAAGGAGAGATGACATGATCCAAAGGGAGAGATGTAATCAGAAAGGGAGAGTACATACAAAGAGAAAGAGACATCAAAAGAAAGGAGAACAATGAAAGGGAGAGAGTTTTACATAGGAAGGGAACACATCACATCAAAGAAAGTAAGATTCTACATGCATTCAGTAAAGGGATTAAAGATAGAAGGAAATATACAAGAATCAAATCTAAGCTATCAGAGCTTACCGAGGACCAGATATTTGTATCGGTTATAGTACATAAGATTGGTAGTTTGATAAACTTCAACTGTTATATTTCATATTGTATTAGTGATAATATAGTGTGATAATGTAGTATGTTTCCATCAATGCCAAAGGGAGATATTGATGAACTATAACTGATTGAATGTTTGAAGATGTTAAGTTGATGATCACAGTGACATAAGAAATTTTATGCAAGACATTAAATCAGTTAATGTATTATATTTTCATTGATGTCAATTTGATATAATCTGTATGGTCATGGGAATATTGCCAAAGACTTCAAGGAACCAAAGATTAAAATGCTAATCTATCAGTAATGCATATAAGTCAAGTATTCACAAAGTGACTGTATACACTGACGGTCAGAGTAAAAGAGAAAAGTCACAGTGTTACCCAATGAGAAAAGTTACAGCATTACCGACGAGAAAATTTATAGTGTTTCCCGACGAGCAAAACATAGTGTAACTCGATGGACAAAATTACAGTGTTTCTCGACGGACGGAGATCCTGAAGTCAATTGAAGTCACACCGAAAAAATAGTCAGTTGTCACAGATGACTAACTGAAGCTTTGACTGACAAAAATAGAGAGTTTAGAAATGACAAAATGCTTAGTTGTTAAGAGCTAAAAATAGACTTAATGGATACTTATCATTGTTTTAATCATCTAGATAAAGTCGGAGATAAGTAAAGGATTTAAAGCTTCTTTGTCCAGTTGGCAAGAAGATCTCAACGAGATAAAACTGGAGTTTGCTTTAAATCTAATTGGCAAGAATTGTGGATCACGCCAAGAATCAAGAAAGCCAAGAAATGATGAATCATGTCTATAAAGAGACAAACCCAATTCATTACGAATTGTGGGGTGAACAAGAGAATAGGAAAGATGCTAAAGAAAATCTGAAGGAGAAGAAATTCTTCATTCAATCTTGATCAACAAGCTGGAGAAAGAGCTAGATTTTGTAGACACCGACGAATAGTAAAGCAACATCACATAGAAGAACAGTGTGGAGAAAAGGTATA
The DNA here is from genome assembly GCA_018584345.1 of Thuja plicata. NCBI lineage: Eukaryota > Viridiplantae > Streptophyta > Pinopsida > Cupressales > Cupressaceae > Thuja > Thuja plicata. Next base: position 1,766,131 of record MU226780.1, on the reverse strand, counting down.
CAATTGATTATATTGATTAGAGAGGTAATGCACTTACAATAGATCTGAAAATCTACAATTCAAGTTGTATGTGTGAACAGATCATTAACGTTTCAGTTTAACCATTGAAGCATCAAGTCTCTTAACCGAGAAGGACTTAAAATTCTTTTGTAATTGAGATACATCCCAAGGAGTATCAAAAAGTTTGATCATAGAAAATAGCATTGGATATTCCCGATACCTATTGACAGGCCAAGTGAGTGTTTGATCAAGGATGGTAGCATTAGGTGCCAGATACTAGGTGAAAAACTATCTTTTAAATCCTCTAACAAGGTCACACCTAACAGTGTGTTTGTAACCTTTAATAGGGTTGGCTCCTAACAAAACTCACTTTAGAAGAGTAAAAATTTGGGGTACCAGTCCCAGTGGTTTTTCCCTTAATAGGTTTTCCATGTTAAAAATCCATGTGTTATGTGTTTATGTTTCATTACTTGACTGTTTTACATTTCACATATGTGATTCTGGATTGATCGGTATACTCTACATATTTATTGTGTTTCGGTAAATAGAAGGCTGCTTATTGGTAAACATACATAAGAAGGTTTTAAAAAGTATTCCAATAAGTAGTAATTGGTTAAAAGTATTTCAAGGCTTTCATCTTGTAGTACTGAGTATAGCTAGAGGATTAAAAATGGTAATAATTTTGAAGGGTTGATTTAAGGATTAATTTTTGAGGCCACTGATTCACCCCCCTCCCCTCTCAGTTATTACTAACAATGAGACTCAACAAAGTAATAGATATGGAGATAAAATTTGTCATTCATGTGATAGATCACAAGATATACAACTTGAGCAAACCCAACAGTGTTGCTTGCGAAGATGTTGACCTAGCTTACAAAGTAGTCCAGAAGAATCTGGTATTCCACCTAGCAGAATTGCAACTCACTCAGTTGAGAAATAATATAGAGAGCATCCGAGTATCAAAAACCAATTCATGCAAGTTTGGTTCTCTTCTAATTTGCATACTATTTTATGTTGATAAGTTCTTTCCCTCCAAAGGAACAGTATCATGGAAGAAGGATAGACCAATCATCCACCAAAATAATGAATTCATAGCTGAATTAGGAGATAACTTTGATAACATTATGGATGGATATTTTAAAAGTTTCAAACAAAAGATGTAGAGTAGATATAGAATTCCCAAAAAACTAGTTGAGAAGTATAAAGAAGAAATTTGTTTTCTAGTTGATTGTGATAAGGTTTACATTCAAGCTGTAAAGCCTAGGGTTGCATGGGTACAAACCCTACCATATGAAGTTAATAACGAGGACACTAAAGATATCATATAGGGTCTTGTGAATGAACTTGTCAATCCAAAGGCACCTTACTTTGGAACCTATGAGGAAGCAAAGAGCAGGATATCTTTGGAAATTGAGATTCCTAAGATATTGAAGAGAGGAAGAAAGAGACTTGATACATTCAAGAAGAAGTATGGCAAGACCTCTGACTCTCCTACAATATCTAAGAGAAAAGAGGAAACAGTTAAAATAGAGGAGAGAGAGGAAATTGAATCTGACAAGGAAGAAACTGATGTTGATCCTCCACAGAAGTAGAGGAAGACAACACCTAGACATAAAAAGGATAAAGGCACTACTCCTGTTGTCACCCTGAGAATACAAGGAGAAAACTCATACTAAGTGATGATGAGGAAGATGATGACGAAGAAGAAGATACTATGGTCTTCACTAAACCTAAACCCACACTTGATAAGAAGATTAAAGAACTTAAAGAAGGAAGAGCCATGAGTTCTTTGAAGTCACTAAAGTATGCCTCTTGGAAAGAAGAAGAAAAGAAGAAAATTGAGCAAGCAGTGGTGGAAAAGATGGCAAAGTGGAAATATGACCCTTCCAAGCTGAAGACTTAAATGACTGAAGACTTATTTAAGGCAGTATCGATTCCCTGGAAAAATGTAGTACAAATTGAAAAATACATAAGAGAAGAGACATTGAAACAAGTCATGCCTGGAATGAAAGGCAAAGAAATAAAAGAGTCCTTGAAGAAATATGAGAATAATCACACCCCCAAATTCAGGGAATTTCAAATACTGAACAAGAATATAGAATAAGTAGCTGAATGTGCCACATTAGTGTGGAAATCAATATTTGAGATAGCAGAAAGCAATGTGAAGGAAGAAGTACCAAGTACAAACCCTCCAGCACAAGGAAATGATGATACTCTACCCGAGGTATAGACTATTGAAGAGTCCAATGCAAAGCAGATTACAGTTGAGGTAATGGAATCACTACCCCAATCTCCCATACATAGTATAGTGACTCCCAGAAAAGACAAGGTTGCAGAATCTACATCTGAACAGACAAAGACCGAGCAACAGGCTCCTCTTACTACTGAGACATGCACACCTGAGTTGCAGAAAGGCAAGGTAGACATTGCTAATTTTGATTCATCAGTAAATGTTGATCCAACAATTGGTACTCTGAAGGTCAATGACCTAATTGGATTGAATATTGAAGCAAAGGATGAGGTAGATAAAGGTAAGGAAATTGTTCCTTCACCAAGTCCTAAGTCTAAGGCAGTAATAACTGATGAGATAGATCTGGATAAAGAGATTGTGATTCCTAATTGGGATCTATCCAACATATCTATAGAAAAAATGGATATTTTGGGAGAAATACGGAAGAAAAGGGCCTCACAACAGAAAATTAGAAAGGAAATACAAAGGAACAAAGTACTTGAAGATGTCAAAGGCATATTTGTAGATGCATTGCAGATTGAAGTCAATGGGAGTGACTCAATAATGGACCAACTTGTTGACATTGTCCACAAGTTCAACACAAACATGAATGGTCAGGAGAAGTTACTTGAGAAGGCAGAGAAGAAATTTGAGAACAAGGTTCTAGAAAGCATTGCAAAGAAGACTGCAATTGGCCAGGTGCAGCTTACACAGATTATCAGCACTCTAGAAACCACTGTGAAAAATGTGGTAGCATTATTTGTAAAGTTGAGTGACTCCTCTAACTTTACCATGGAAATCAATAATAAGATAGTAAAGATCAATGCAGACATGAAGGAAAGTGCAAGGCACTTAGCACTTGACCCGAGCACTAGTTCTGCTCACTTCATGAAAATAAAGTATCTTACTGATTTGCAGGCTAAAGTGTTGAGAGAAGAAGAAAGAATTAGAAAATCTCTTACAACCATTTAGAGCCAACTTCTACCACATATGGATGACATGAAGAAATCTATAACACATGCTAAAACTCTCATCCATGAAAACAACTTCTCAGTTGCTGAGCTGATGATAGAGCTATCTGCAGAACTACAAGTTGAATTGCACATCTTGAAGGTGCTAAAGACAATTGGGACAACACTTTGTCTCAAATTTTGAAGGTACATAGAGATTTTCTATCCTACTTCGGCATAACCCTATAGATGACATTTTTTTTTCGTATTCTTGTCAAAAGCAAGGGGGAAATATCATTGTATAAGAGGCAAATGTCATAGTAAATATCACATGTACAGTGAATAGTGTAGAAAATATATATGTTACAATAATAATTTTGAAAAATACAAAAATAGAGTCAGTCGGACCCGAGCAGCAGAGCAAGTGTCAAAACCTGAGCAATCAGTAGGGGGAGTTTTGATATATCAGATACAAATTTTAATGATAAGTGTTTTTGTCACTAATGCTAAAGGGGGAGATTGTAGACCTTATGGCAAGACATATTGTCAATTAGTGTCAAAACACTTAGTCATTTAGTGTTATACGAGTATACAATGTTACCCAAGTATACAATGTCGCCCGAGTGTTCAGCATCACCCGAGTATACAGTATCATCCAAGTGACAGTTTATCACCCGAGTAGTCTTTTGGACCCGAGTGACAGTTTGAAGCCGACTTTGCATATATTGTTAAATATAATTTTTTTTATTGCAAGCTGACTTACAAAGTTATTTGTTGGATAAAGATATATATGTAAGATAGTTTGTTTTATCCAATAGAATGTATGAGAACAAGATGAATATGATTATGCGAATAACAATTTGAGTTAAGTACAAAAGTGTTCAGGACATCAAAGACTTATCTATCACATTCAGGTGATCAATTATATTCAAAAGGATCTTATTCAGCAATCATAGTTGCACACAACAAATATTCATTGATTCATTCTCACAGGTGGATCATCAAAATCCTTTAACAAGGTGGACCTAACAGTCCTTTTTATAAATCTCCTAACAGATTTGCATTATTTATTGTATTGTACAAAATCCTTTAACAAGGTGGACCTAACAGTCCTTTCTATGCTCCTAACATGGAAGACTATCAGAAGTAGTCATTGTAAGCTCTAATAGGCTAAATTTATTCAGCAGTACTAAATCTCATGGGTATCATCCCCACCCCAGTTTTAATTTCTTTTGGAAGGTTTCTGGGTAACCAAATATTGTGTTGTGTGTTGTATATGGTTATTTACTTTCAAGTTATATGCATGCAAAAAAATAAGATAATCTAATTTTGGATTGAAAGGATTAAGTTTTATTGGTTCCTGATTCACCCCCCCCTCTCAGTCACTAGGAACATCATATAATTCCAACACTCTCGTCAGCATCCATACATTGAGTACTTTCATTCCATGCAAAACCACTCATACTCCTCAACTCTCTCATAACTCTAAAATATTGCTTCCATCCTTTCAACTTGTTTTTGAAATTTTCCTTTGACTAATTGAGGTTTATATCAACATTGAGCCTCCTTCAATGGCAATCTAGGCTTCTTTTTTGAAGCCCCCTTCACCTTTCCTTCATAGTTGAACTTACTCATGGAGCAACTCTAGGAACTTTCATTCCATTTCTCTTGTTTACATAACCTTCTTGGAGGAAGAAGTTTCCTGGCTTACTTGAACCTCATCCTCCATGCTCATCATGAGTTGTGTGAAGGACATCACCTACACCACCTGTTAATTGCAATTATTAGCTACATGCAAATGAGGACATATATTCAAGAAACACTCATACAACATTGGCATATAATCCAAAATATTGTATTTATGCATACTATCCAACAATATGTATTAGATGTCTTTATTATCCATCCTCATTTGCATGTAGATAAGTATGCATGTACAAAAGATTTATGTCCTCCACATTGTATGTTGTTGAGCAAGTTTTGCCATTGTCAAACTTGGGTAAAGCAAGATTTATGCCACAATATTTTTAGATTTGAAGTAAAGTAGTTATGTTCTATATATGCTCTAGTATATATATGCTCATATAGTTATGTTAAACTATATATATGCTCTAGTATATAGTTATGTTCATACAATTGTACTATATATGCTCTAGTATATAGTTATGTTCATATAGTTCTACTATATATGCTCTAGTATATAGTTATGTTCATATAGTTCTACTATATATGCTCTAGTATATATGTTCTAGTACATATGGTGTTGTATACATGGTCACTATATATCCTCCAGTATACATGCTCTGTATATTTAGATGTGATAATGTCTCCTTCTTGAGTGTAATATACATATTAACCAATCATTATTATTAATCATGTTGCTTATGATCAGCAACATGTAGTCTTGTTATGTATATGTTAAGCATATAAAAGTGAGTTGTTTATAATGGTTGGAAAACACTACAATAATTTTTACTAAATTGTATACATTTATGCCTTTACCCAAAATGAGCCTATACATCTTCCACTTGAAAGGGTGGAATTAGGATTACATCTCCAAATTCTAATTTTTTCAACCCCCATTTTGAAACCATGTCGGGTCCCCGTGCAAATAATTTTATCAACATATTTGCTATATATATATGTTCTATTACATATGTTGTGGTATATATGGTCACTATATATCCTCCAGTATACATATGTTGTAGTATATATGGTCACTATCGAAGAGGGAGATGTATATGCTCATTTTGACCCGAAATGAGCATATACATCTTACACTTGAAAAGGTGGAAATGGAATTTGAGGGCCAAATTCATGTTTTCTCAATCTCCATTTTGAAACCATTTCGGGTCTGCATGCAAAAAAAACATTATTTGGGGACCGCGTGCAAACATATTTCTTAGGACATTCACATCATTTTCCCCAACATTTGCGTGGGCAATGAAGAATAGGTTGTGACTTTACTCCGTTGTTGTGTTGCATTCAAATGACTGTGGGTTTCCTCGTGTGTTGTGTTGGGTTTGTAGTATATATTCTCAGTATATATGATCTAGTACATATACTACGCTTTGTACTAGAGCATATATAGTGATCGTATATACTAGGTATATGTACTAGAATATATATAGTGAGCATATATAGTAGAGTATATATACTAGAGCATATATTGAGAATTAGGATTCAAATTGCATATATATCAAATATGCAAAAATATTTAAAGACATTTTCATGCTCACAAATAGATCAAGAATATCAAGAAAACTAGTGTGAAACAAGATACACACATTATAGAAGAGATCAAAACCAAAGAAAAATCAGAGTTACAAATTATACACTTGAATTTGCAGTTGGAATAAACAAAAAGAAGATATGATGTCATTATAGAAACAAATCATACACTTGAATTTTCAAATAAAATTTTGGCCACGAATGACATACCTTGTCTTTTGTACATTATATGCATTTCTAAGTTAGAATAAATGGGCACCGATTGGTACATTAAAGACAAAATATAACCATAAAAATATACATCCAATGGGGATGAATCATCTATAAAGATAACCATTGCAATATACATTCAATTATCATATGAGATACATATCAGAGGAGTAAAGAGATTGATGAATGTTAAAGAACAATAAGCAAGGAGTATGTAACCCATCATCAATGGGAAGATAGCATAAGGAAAAAAAAAAGGAATACAATAATGGTATACATCATCATAATAGCCCTATTGCAATAGGAAATATAAATGGAATACACCAAGGAGTATCATCAGAAAAATAGACTACGGGCTTCATTTGTTTCAAAGAATTTTCTATATGTGAACTATCAGAACACATGATTTGAGCATCAACATTACAACATTATGATTGACCTTCATCATGTGGTACTCCTTGGTGTATTCCATTTATATTTCCTAATGCATCAGGGCTTACAAATTCAAGAGGCATAAACAATAACCAACTAGGAATGAAGAGACAACACAAGGTCAATGAAACCATCATGCATATCATTGTATCTACATTAACGCACATTAAAGAACAAAGAAAGGTCCCGTAAAACTACAACTATTGTCTATGTCTATAGTCTTCCCACATCCTACTTGCTATATCATCTCAAAACTCCCCCCAATAATCCCTATCACGCTTACTCAACCCATATGTCTCAAGCATTGGTACATTTATCCCATCACGATCATCGTCCTCTTCAATAGCCACTTTGGATGGAACATCATCCTCTATAGTAATGAATTTGTGTAGTATGCAACATGCCAAAAAAATATGTGCTTGTGTCATGATTGCATAAGACATTGCATGCCTTAGGATAATAAATGCTGCTTCAAAATGCCAAATGTACACTCTATTGCATTTCTAAGGGAGGAGTGTTGGTGGTTAAACAACTCTTGTGGACTTTTTATAGGGTTTTCTCTTGAAAAATCCTTCGGGCGATAACGTGTACACCGATAAGGAGCGATAAATCCTAGTACAATTGGATATCCAACATTGACTAAATAATATTTTCCTAGAAAAAAAAGTATATTGTTATACCATGAAACATTTATCATTTTCTTCACTAAACATTCAATGTGAAAAGGCATACCAGGGGGAACTACAAGTGGGTCTTCTTTACTGAGAGATGAAGCTAGAATATGACTATTTGCAGCAGACCCTTCCCAACCAGCAAGAATGTGTTAAAACTTCTAATCAAACAAAGAGACAACCATAACATTTTGTGACAAGTTCCCTTTTCTATCATGATATTTACCCTGTAAGTCGACATTGAAAGTGACTGGTATATGGGTTCCATCAATTTATCCAACACAATCCTATAGAAGGAAAAACTATAGTCAAGGAACACGCAGTAATAGGATTAACACTCATGAAAATAAATTTGTAGCACTAGGGGATTTACCTTGAAGTACGGATCAAAACGGTCCTTCCCACTAATTTTAGGAGAAGTGTTTGGACCAGGTGGTATAAAATAATCCACATGGAGTGCTAAGACATCCGTCAAGACCTTGTGGAAGTATCATCTTACTGTCTCTCCGGAGTGGCCAAAGTTATGAGAAATCTTACAATTCCTCAGATTGTGCCCACGGGTGTGGAGGAACATCACTAGTTATTCTTCTAACATCATGTTTATCATATCTATAAAGATTCCTTTTTTCCTTAGAAGATTGGCTAGCCAAAAGAAGGCTCCTGTACTCATGCAAATTTGGTCGTGAAAATCCACCTCATTCAAATGAATAATGCGATTATAAAGACCAATTCCATCACGTCTTTCCTTATGCATTTATCGCCTACCTTCTTGTGCAAACACTGCTTTGGCTACTCCAAGGACAACAAGAACAACTGCGAGAATACGAGCAGTTGTGGTCTTCCTAGATATGGGTCCTTGAATGTTTATATTGTTGGGAAGATCCATTAATGACCTAAAATATGCATGACGACAAAGGTTTGAGATAAAAAATTGTCACTCATAGGCATCAAGAGGTCAAGACAAGAAAATAAATGCAACAACATGATTTTGTTCCATGTACTATGTTTATTGCGTGTACTTATTGATACTTTTGTTTGTATATGTATTCCTAGTTGGTTATTGTCTATAGATGTTGAATTTGTTAGCATTATTACATTAGGAAATCAGTCAAATTGATATTGGTCAATAGTGATTTGGGCATACCGTATGATCATAAATGGAGCAGATATAGTTTTTATACCATATTACTCTAGCTAGTATAATTTATGTAAATTGCTCCCAAAAACTACTTAGTGCTTGGCATCATATATACATGTCTTCATGAGCAATATCATAAGCTAACCATTAACAACAAATACTTATGAAGGAGATCATAACCCGACCATATATATACTCATTTCTTTACATCTGATATGTATGCTATGATTAAATAAGCACATAAATAATAAGACTACATATTGGTGTTCATAATCATCATGGTTAATAATAACTTAATTATATACATATATATGGTACTTATACATGCACATATACATATATATAGCTATGTAATAAGTTCTTATTAATCATGCTATGTAATATAGTTATATTGTACATATATATAGCTATACATATAGACATTTCCAGAAAGGCTTTAGACATGCACAAGTGTCTAAATAGAAAATGCCCACTAAGAAGATAAGGCACAACAAGTGGGCAGCACATAATGTCACACGAGGTCACACTGAAAACCCCAGCAAGCTAAACTCGTAGAGAGTCACACCCAGATGGAAATATAATGGAAAAATCATAATTAAGAATGAAATACATTGAAGTTTAATAGGGGCACATTTGCTAGGTCTTTGTATGCTCGAATGGTCCCTACACCTTTTGTTGTAGATTCTGGGCATTAAGGCCCAATACACTGACAATCTGGGCTTGGAGTAGCATAAGATGAAGGAAAAAAATGATCTACATTGGGTGCATTCATTGATTTTTTCACTACATTGGGTGCATTCATTGAATTTTTCATTCATTATTATACTTAGCTTCTTCGACAAGTCTTGTCATGGCAAATAGTTAAAAACATTTTCTGGAGGCTCACTTGGTTGTTTGTTTCATTGATGGTGGAAACCCACTTCCAAAATTTTAGCATTGATGGCTTGTTTAATTGTTTGATGTTAGGTTATTTTGGCATCTATGAAGAATTCTTGTAACTTTTACGAAGTGTTCATTTTTATTAGCAATGCATAGATTTGGGTTTGGTTTCTGTAAATTAGGTTTGAGAGTCTGCACAGAAGAGAGACAACGAGACGAAGAGGAGGAAGAAGAGAAGTTTGATAAGAAATCCCAGTTGGGTTGCAGTACAGAGCAGGGAATCCACCTCATTCCTCTGCTACTGTTAGCATGCCTTTTGGTTCTTTACATTTTCTCCTACACTCCAAATCAAGGTAGGTTGTTTTCGTGAATTATATTTTTCACTTTCTCCATTAATGCCTTATAAATATTGTCGTGTGTAGCATACTGGTAATCATAATGTAATTTTTCATTCATTTATACTGTAAACCTTAAAAACTATTAATTTATTGGGTGAGTTAGTGATGTTATGTTCATTCATATAGATAGTAATGCAAATATTTGTGTCATGCCATTGATAGATACTATAATATTTGAGTTGTGTTTTGGTTATGGGCAATGATTATAAAATGTGGCCCTCCTGTAAGGAATAAGGTGCAGGATTTGTTTTCCTCCAGGCATTTGTCCAACAAAACTTGTAGGAAATATGAAAAAATGAAAAGAGCTAAAGGAAAGAATCCAAAAGAGTGATTAGAAGGAAGTATTTTATCATAAACTCAAAGAATGAGAGATTGCTTCAAGACCAAACACCAAAACCATCAAGATGCTCCAAGATCAACACAATGAGACAAAGATTTTGAAAGAGAAAAACTAAGAAAAACCCTTTGTGAATATAATATGAATGAGGCAAAAAAGCCTAGAAAGAGAGATAGAGAGAGGCTCTTTACAATATCTACATCATAAAACATTCTTCATTGTTGCATTGTTAGAAATGAGAGAGGAGCATCTCTTAAATAGAGATGAGAGAGAGGAGTTAGAATGTAACTTTCAAGTCTATGAATGCCACCATTCATAAGTGTGTGTGGCAAGAGACGAAATCCTCTTAAGGAGGAATAAAGTAATTTCTTTATTAAAGGAATTACATAAAATGAGTTGTCCTCCCACATGGACTAGAGGAAAAAATACATTTAAGGATACCTTGGCTTATCCAAATTTAAATAATACACCAAGGAAAGATGATTAATTCTAACACCCCCGTTTAATCTTTAATTGGAGTGTTTACAACAAGGGGTATGAACCCAATTTTTACAAAAATATGCTACTTGATCTTCAATATAAGGAAGAAATTGTATTATCTTCAAGTTTGCAAGTGGTCTTCTAGAAACATGATGTACAAGCAACTTTGGTAGAGCCAAGAGAAGTGGATGAGTCCTTTAAATGTGTTCAAGTGGAAGTATATGAACATCTTCAAGTAGTCTTGTGATTCATAGGATATGTGTAATTGAATTGATGTTTTTAATGTGCCTTGATGGATCACCTGAAACAAGAACAAGAAAACAAGAAACAAGGCAACTATCCACAAGTAGAATTACATCTCAGATTCAAGTTAGTATGTCTTTTAAAATTTTAACATCAGAAGATAATTTTAATAAATTTCTCAGAGTAAACTAAGATAAAGGGTTAAGGATAAATTTAATTGTTCACCAAAATGCAATGGAGCTAACATGATATCAAGATAAGCCATATGCTCAAAGTGAGTTATAATAAACATGATCAATGCTCTCATAAAAGAAGCATACTAATGCACAAATGACCACATACAAGGTCAACTAATGAGACCTGCATCAACATTGCATTAATCATATGGATATAGACAAATGAAACAAGTTGATCAAATGAAACTCGTAAAAGATGCAACAATATATCATATAAAATCTGAGAGCAATTAATGTTAAATAATAAAATAATCCACTGGAAGACAATGTTGTATGATTACTTGAACAAATTAAAACTGAGCAAAATTAAGGAAATAATTTAAAATACTAAAGAAAGAAATACCCCATGAAGATGCACCATACCTCTAAAAAGGGCTAGTAACATAATCAGTAATGCAATCATCAGTTTCAGAAAACATATTTGTAATGTATCCATCATTATATGAAAAATCAAGAGGAGTAGAACTATTATAATCATCATCATTATTATTGTTCTCCACAACAACCATAGGATTAGCACTATATTCAAAATCTTTAACTTTGGAGAAACCATGAAGATCATCTTGAGCGATACACACATCTCTACTAGGAGAGTCAAAAAGAGGCAAAGTAACATTGAGAAAAGTAGAAATATTGTCCTCTTCTTATTCAAAAATATCATCAAAAGGGGAATATGCATGGAAATAAGAAGAATCGTCAATATTGAATGCATCATAAGGAGAGAAAATAGTATCTCTATGTATTAAGGTTGTTTCTATAGGTAGATATTAATCTAGGGGGTTATCCCAAGAATAGCCATCAACATATGATTTATCCCAAATAGGAGAATTATCGAAAGGAGGAATATTATCATAGTGAGGATTAGACATAATTAAATGCGACATAACAAAATGATAAGATTAAGCCAAACGAAGTGAAATACAATGAAGATATGCTAAAGGGCCAGAAAAATAAATTTAACATAATGTTACTAGTTAATTTGCAAGAAATTAAAAAAAAAAAAACTAAAATTTTGTTTAAATGAGAAAACAAATTTGTATTGCAATTATATATCAAAATGATAATTGGAATATATTTAAGTTCTTAAAATAAATATGGGGTTAAAACGATATTAAAAAATATTAAACGAAAATTTTGTTTTCAAGTTTGAACATTTTTGTGAAATAAAAGTTGAACAAATTTTGTTAAATATATAAAAAAAACAAAAGAATTTAATGATTAACTGATATAAGGAATAATGATAATCTGCAACTTAAAAAAAAAATGTTATAAAGAATCTAATGATTAACTGATAGTGCTGCAAGAAACCTGTAACGATATGATTAGAAGGAAAAACGTCATAAAAATGTAAGACCAATGGAAGAAAATGTTGTTATAATTGACAAGTTTAAAAAACCAACGTATTTTATTTTTAAACCGTTCAAGCTATAAATATTTAGAGGAGTCAAACATTATAATTGTTGGAAGAAAGATTCCTATGTTAACTGCGCAAGGAGTGACAGAAGGACAGTGGCAAAGATGCTCTGTATGGTGTACTCTATGTATAACAGTCATGAAAAAAGGTAACTGACATATGTAGCCATGCATTTATGTTTTTTTTTTTGGTCGGTAATAGTTGTGAATTTTATTATATAAAAAGAGATTACATTTTCATCTTTCAATAGTAAAACAACTTGCCATGCTAATCATACCTAAGGAGTCTCTGCTCCTTTACATTTGCATATATACTATTCTGCACTATCTTCTCCATATGCTATATTTTCAAATACTATATCCTAATCTAGACATAGAAATTTTAAAATAATATGGCCCGTGGCCAGAAACGCACTTAATTTTTTACAAAAGCAGGAATAGATTTTTGTTTCCCAAAACACGCTGAGCTTCATCCTGCAGGTTCTTCATTCTTTCACTTTGTGTCCTTGGTTGGCCTCATCAGCTTCACTTCTTCATTCCCTTTGAGACCTTAGCCGGCTATATTTTCTTCAAAGGATCATTTTCAAAATTTTCCAAAAAGATACCCATTTATCTTTCAAAATTTTAGGTTTACCTTAAATTTTGCTATGTATTTTTCCTTCCTTTGCGCCGATTTTGAGAGCGCTTCTTCCTCGGCACATGCACGGCCAGCTGCAACATCATTTCCTCCTCCATTCTCTTTTGCACCTCCATCTCCTACTTTATTTTCATCCAGCCCGCTTCTGCCCTTTTGATCATCAAGGGTTTGTCAGATTTCGGGTGCCACCTGAGAAAGGGAATTAAACCATAACGGCGCGCATCATCATCGTCCACAAAATATTTAGAGATATCCTGCCCAATGCTAGTAATTGACCATTCTAGCACCGAGTCAAACTCTCCTAACAAGTCTTCTTCAAATAGATCCCTTATAATCCGGTTAACTTCATCAATCTCCTCGCCAATATCAAGCCCCCATGCTATGATAACATCAACCACATCAAGGTTTGTGTGGCGTTTAATCCTCCGCTCCTAGAATTGTTCACCAATGACCTCCATCACTGCCTCCACCATCGTGAAAAACTTGATTTTCACCAAGCCCTTAACCCGCTCAAAACTCGCAGGGACTTTAAAGGCTTTCATCTGCTTATCAGAATCTACATAGAATGTCGCCTCCATTTGTCTCTCTATCAACGCTCACTTCCCTAATTGCTAGGAGAGGATAATATGTTGCTTACACTTTGTGTGTAATTATCTTGCCTAGCACGCCATTTAAGCATGACGGCATTGCATTACTACGCTTTGTAATGAGTGCAAAGCTTGTCTCTCATTAACTTTTAATGAATATTTGTCCTTTGATATCTCCAATTTGAAAATTCCCATAAACTGCTATCGTCACCCCTGTCCTTTCAAATCCGCCACTTACCTCTCTTTGTTATGATTAAAAGTTATGTCTAACTTTGGCCATGATGTCATTGCACCCCTATGGGATTTGAAATATTATCACTGTCAAAACTATTTTGAATAAAGTCTTCAAATATAATATTGTTAGCATTATCAAAGTTAGTAGCCCAATTGGCTACTTTGTCGGCCTCTACATTACCCTCCCATAATGTATGACTGATTCTAAATTCCTTCAAAGTGTGAAGAAGGGTTACTACCTCCCAAATTATACAGTTAATAGACCAAGCCTGGGAGTATCCTTTCTTTATAGCTTCAATGATGATCTAGGAGTCACCTTCTAAATGCAGTCTTTCCACACCCAATCTTTTTCCTAGCTTAACCGCCAGCAGGGAAGCCTATGCCTTAACTATATTGTTTGTTCCAATGCCTATCTTCTGAGCTGCCAATGCTAACATATCTCCAACCCTATTTCTTGTTACAACACCCACTCTAGATATCCCCGGGTTCCCTTTAGAAGATTCGTCAAAGTTAATTTTTGTCCACCCTATATCTCGAGGAAACCATTTTACATCTTTTCTACTCAGTTTTATTATTCCCCCATGACTGCTATCATTCTTATACCTGAATTTTATTCCAGGCCATTGTTTGTGTATGTATTTGTCCCAAGATGAGAAGATTGTATTAGTATATAACTTACCTATAGCCGAGCTCATAACTTCCTATATAGAAGCATTTATTCTAGATTTAACCCTTTCTAGAGGTTCAAACACATCCTTAAAGGTTCTCCTGTTTCGTTCCATCCATATCTCCCATATTATTATTGAGGGGCATACTGTCCAATTTTTTGAGACGGTTGATTTCCTTTGATACCCCCACCATGATTTAAATATATCCATAAGTGATCTGGGCATTGACCCTACAAAATTTAATTTTGTTCTTACCATTTCCCAACATTGTTGGGCAAACTCACAATGTGCAAAGAGGTGGTCTGTGTCTTCAATAACATTATTGCATAATGTATACATACATGGGCCTATAAAACCCTACCTTTTTCTCCTTTCCCCTGTTAACACCCTTCCCTGAATGGCTAACCATGCAAATGCTCCTGCTTTCTGCAAGCAGTCCTTATCCCAACATAATCTATAAGGCCACTCATTTTTAGTTTCTTTAGTTAATAATATGTTATACCCCAATTTAGCTGAATAATTCCCACTTTTGGTTGCACTCCAAATTACAGTATCTTTTACCTTTGATAACTAAATTGGATGATTGTTTAGAATATCTTTTAGATCCATGTAACTGTTCTCATTCAAACCTATAATACTGATCTCCTTCCACTTTCATTGTGGTCCCAAAGGTCCTTGAAACTGCTCCATATATTCTCAGACTTTATCCCCCCATATATTTTTGGTGCTTGCTATGAATTCCTGAGAGTTGATGTTGGACAAAGCTCTGTGTCTATTCCAAGAGTCCTCCCAAAATGCAACATTTCTTCCATCACCAACCTGCCATGAAATGTGGTCACAAATTAGTGGCCTACATTCTAAAATAAAGTTCCAAATTGTTGATCCTTTGATGGGGTTCTGAATAGTAAGTATCATATTATCTTCCATGCTATCCAAATATTTTTCCTTAAGGATTCTAACCCACAGCTATGATGGTTTAGTATACATTTCCCATACCAGTTTGGCTCCTAGGGCTTTATTGATTAACTGCCACCTTCTTATTCTAGCCCCCCCATTTTTTTGGGATTTAAATATTGTATCCCATGCCACTAAAGGTATTTTTTCCTCCTCCTGTCCACCATTCTAAAAGAATTTTCTCATCCATTGTCCAATATATTTTAAAAATTTAATGGGGATCTTTAAGTAGCTCATTGAGAATAACGGGATTACAGATATCACTGACTGTAACATCAAAATATGACCTACATAGTTAAGCCATTTTCCTTTCCAACTATCCAAATGTTTAACACAGTTGTCTACCAGTTCCTTCCATAGATTTGTCTTAGAGGCCCCTGCAAAGAGTGGAATTCCTAAATACTTATTAGGTAGGACACCTACCTTCATTCCTAATAATCTAAGTACATGTTGCTGAATAGGGATAGATGTATTGAAGAAGAACACTTCAGATTTGTCCCAATTAATAATTTGACCAGAAGCTGCACTGTATGTATCTAAGTGGCCTTTATTACCCTGGCCTCCCTTGCAGAAGCTTCCCCCATGAGGTATGTATCATCTACAAATTGTAAATGGGTGACTGGATCTAACCCTCTTGCTATCTTAATCCCTTTCCAAACACCCCGACCGTCTGCTTGTTTGATTGCTCTACCTAAAACTTCAGCAAGAATAATAAATAGAAATGGTGATAGAGGATCACCCTGCCTTATGCCAGTCGTAGTGTCAAAAAAACCCAGAGGGCTGCCATTAATAAGTATTGAGAGACATGGAGTAGAAATACAACTCAATACCCAGTCACACCATTTAGCTTCAAACCCAAATTTACGCAACACCTTTATTAAGAAATCCCTATTCACATTATCATAAGCTTTTTGGATATCAAGTTTGATCATC
Source organism: Thuja plicata (assembly GCA_018584345.1). Lineage (NCBI taxonomy): Eukaryota > Viridiplantae > Streptophyta > Pinopsida > Cupressales > Cupressaceae > Thuja > Thuja plicata. The sequence continues at coordinate 1,749,270 of MU226780.1, read as the reverse complement.
ATACCTAAATTTTTCCCCAATATGGTAGAATGTATTGCCTCATGCACAAATATAATTCCCTCATAAATTGATCTTCCTGGAGCAAATCCACTTTGTTCAGTTGATATTAGTGATGGCAACACTAATTTCAAACGGTTTGCCATTACCTTAGCTATTACCTTATAGACCGTGTTGCACAAAGCAATTAGTCGAAAGTCAGCAAGTGTTTCTTTTTTTTCCCTTTTTTAGGGACCAAAGTTAGAACAATGTTATTAAAGTCCTTGAATATGAAACCACCTCTTCTTGATTCCTCAACCACATCACATAATTCTTTCCCAATAGTGTTCCATGCTTTTTGGAAGAACAAAGATGGATATCCATCCAGTCCCGGGGCTTTATCACTGCCCAAGCTGAAAAGAGCCTTCTTCACTTCTACTTCATTTATAGTCTTCATCAACATGCTATTCTTCTCATTAGTGACAAGATTTGGTAGCACTTCAATAAGGTTGTCATCCACCTGCTCCATTCCTATGGTCTTAGCAAAGATCGCTGAGAAATAGTCTATTGCCATTTTATTAATTTTTTCCCCTTCAAAATAATTACCTTGTCCATCCTTTATTGTGAATATCTTATTTAAAGATCTTCTGCCCTTAACTGAATTATGAAAGAATTTTGTATTTCTGTCTCCTTCTTTCAGGCATAGCTCCCGTGACTTTTGCCTCCAAAAAATTTATTCTCTGTTTAACACTTCATTATACTTTTGCTTCAATTCTACTTCTTGATTGTAAAGGTTACTATCCATTCCTCCTTGAGCTGTCATTTCATTTAAAGTTGCTTGTTCATTTTCTAGATTGAACTTTTCTTTGAAAATATCTTTAAATACTGCCCTATTCTAGATTTTAATATTCTCCTTTAGATATTGAAGTTTTTTGAAGAAAATAAAGGCACAATTGCCAAATCGTCTTGGGGCATTTATCCACCAGTCATTAATTAATGACATAAAACCATCCTCGCGAAACCACATTTTTTCAAATCTGAATGGTGCCCTTTCTGGGGTTGCATCTTCTAGCAACCTTAAGAAAATTGGGAAGTGGTCAATCCAGTTATTGGTAATATTTTTGCTTGACCCAACAACTTAGTATTCACCCAATTGCCCCCCAATAGAAATCTATCTAACTTTTCAGCAATGTTTGTGAATCCCACCCTTCTATTAGTCCATGCACGTAAGTTCCATTTTGGAAGCATACATCTTGTAGCTCATTAATTCCCACAAAATATGCAAATTCCTTTTGACTCTAACTGATCCATCCTTTCCCACCCAATTTCTCTGTTGGGGAAAGAATTGCATTGAAATCACCTCCCAACACAAATAAATTATCCTTCACTCTATTACTAATCCCAGTTAGGTTTGTCCATAATTGTAATTCCTCCCGTGCCTGTTTGCAAGGGCCATAAATATTGAAAGCAAAAAAACATGTATTCATTTGGAAAGACAAAACCTTTACTAATTGCCAATATTTACCTTCTTCAACTAGATTGACACTTACACTAGTTTCTTTCCATAAGATTCCCAATCCCTCGGAAGCACCTTCGGCTTCACTAAAGAATCCATTCCATCTTCCAAATTTTATTTTTAAACTATAAAATACCATCACCACTTAGCTTTGTTTCCTGAAAAAATGCTACATCTGGTTGGGCTTGATCAAGACATCTTTTGATGAAGCATCTTATGTCAGGGGCATTGCAGCCCCTGACATTCTATGATAGGAGCCTCATAGCTTTCAGGAAGAGGGATATCCTCTTCCCCACCTTAGCAATTTTGATTGATCTGAAGCATTTTCAGCCATGGCAAGCTTAGTCTTAGTTGATTCATGCCCTCTCTGTTGTTTTTCCTTTACATCTTTTTTTTTTAATCTTTGATATAGTTTGACTTATAGTTCTTTGCTCCATAATGGAAATTTGATCATTAAAACCTAAATTATCCTCCCCAACTTCTTCCTCCTGAGTTCCATATTTTGAATCTATGTTCCAGCTGTTCTCTTCATTGTTTTCCATGTCCTCCACATTTTGTTCCAGATTTCTGATTGGTGTAATTTGGATATCCTTGCAATAGCCCAAGGCATATTCATCCATCTTTGTATTAAAGTGTTCTCCATGTGCCGAAGAATAATTCCCTTCTAATGGCGAGTCTAGTTTGACGCTTCTATCTGTGGTTGCAAACTTATTGGTTTTGGGGGTGTTTAGTACTTCCTCCCATGTATCAGGCACAATCAAATCTTCTACACCCTCCTCCCCCCTGTCTGGGCTTCCTTTACAAGAGGGCATTCTATTGGTGAGAAAGGGGTCTCCTTTACAATTTGAGTGGATTTTGGGCTTTCTGTTTGTTTATCTATTGCTTGTGCTCATTATATAGATCCTCTCTTGCAATCATTTCCTCCTCAAAGCCAAGAGACCATTCAGGGATTCTAGATTTCTACTTTTCTATCTCTTTGATCCATTCTATGGATTTATTGACTTCTAATCCTTTTCCTTTTTCAATTTCCTCCAATGGCTTTGGGTGAAAATCTGCACTCTCCACCTCGATTTTGTAATCTCCATTCACCATGTGCCGACCCTAGAATCACATAGTCGGGGATCTGATAGCATTTTTTAATATTGACAAGCACTTTAGAATATATATAGAAATCATTCCCATCCAATGCATCCTCAGCTTGGATAAAGGTCCCTAGGTTGTTCCCAATTTCTTTTAATGTTTCCTCATCTTTATATTCCCATGGAAGGTTCTGGAGTTTCAACCACACCGTAATATTTTCTACTTCTTCCTTATCTGGATTGAAGTTAGGTTTCCAATCCCCAATATAGATACCTTTTCCATCCAAAATATAAGGGCCACTATTCAGGATCCATTCTTTATCCTTTTTTGAGGGAATAATAACCAGGAGGAATTCATTAGTTAGGGTTTTGATTTCAAATTGATGGCCCCATTTTCCCTCTATCCATTTTTGAATTTTTTCTATGGATGGCCACGGTCCTATCCATTTCATAAAGAAAGCTTTGTCTTGCTTCTGATAAAAAATTCACTCCATTGTGCATTTTTAATTAATAAAGAAGTAGCTCTAAGAGGGGTTAAATCATCTACCGTTTCGCCAGTGATTGGTATGTTCATTGCTGGATGGGTGGCTGTGCCATCTTTGCTATATTCTTTTGGGCGCCACAATTTGCATTCAATTTCTTTAAAGGTGAAATTTCTGGGGTGCAAGAAGGATCCACCAGGCTTCCAAAAAAAGGGTGCTCTATTCTCCCCGCCCCTTCCATTCCATCGCCCAACACCATTCTGCATTATTTTCTGTCGTAGGGGATTCCATCCCACCCTATGATTTACCTGACCTTTGCCTTCCATTCTTGATTGTTTGTTACTACTTTGATTCTGTCTGTTTTGGATCAACCTTTCATTTTTATAATCATGCTTTGGGTTATATCCCGCCCATTTTCTCGCAGGATTTAACCATTGACTCTACCCTCTGCTTCCAAACCCTTTTGATCCATAACCTCTATCAGCTAATCTTTGTCCCCCTTGATTGTTACTGCCAAAGCCATAATCTTCCAAGCCCTTTCCTTCACAGCCTCAATCACCCGAGTTCTTTCCTCCAAGGCTTCTGCTGCCCGATCCATTGCCTCCAGACCCAAGACCGTTGAAGCCACTACCACCATTACCATATCCAGTAGATCCAGTTCCTCCATTACCACGGCCTCCCTAGCCATAACCTCCATAGTCGTTGGCTCCATAGCCTTTGCTGCCATAGTCATTACCTCCAGAGTCGTCGCCCATTTTTTCTATGGCATGTTTTTGGAGTACCATGCATTTAAGTTTTTAACTGCTTATGAATTTGAAAATAAGCTACCAAAAATCCCCAAAAATATGAGAATGACTACAAGTTTTGGCAATTAAACATCCAAATAGACCACAACGCTAGTAAGTTGCGCAGTAGAAGTGGGCTTGAAGATGCAGCGAGAGGGAGGGAGAGCACAACAAGGGAGTTTGAAGATGATGCGTATGGATGGAGAGAGGGGAGAGCAGAGTGGGAGGAGCAACAAGCCAAGATGCCAACACATAAGGATTCTATGCAAAGGAGGGTGAGTGAAAGCACACTGCAGTAAAATCACAAATCAAAGTTTACCACCATAGAGGAGCAACTTGCTAGACACTGCGCAGGAGGAGATGGTTGTGCATGGGGAAGGGAGGAGGGAGAGCAGGGAGATATAAGGAGAAAAAGAAAGCAATTTGTGTGAGGAAGAAGGTTGCGTGAAGAAGAGTGTGGGAGGGAGAGATAAGTGTGAGGGAAAAAATATATGAAATGCAACACAAGACAAAATGCTTAACAAGAATAATAAATGTTGCACAAGAATTATAAAACAACAAGGACATGAAACAATGTTGTACAAGACAGAATGTTGAATAAGAATAATATGATTTGGTTTTTAAAGAAAGTGGGAGCAGATTATAAACCGTAAACCATAAATATTAGAATCAAAATAACTATTTAACGAGTTTGAATCAACAAGGAACAAATCGGGAACGTGGCAAAGGAGAAACCAACAGAGGGACAATATATAAAGAAATACACAGAGTTAAAAACAAAAATTAAAATAAGCCTGCAAGAACTTTTTAAAACCTGCAAATATATCTGAATATGAATGATATATAACTTGCATAAAAAAATAATTGCAGACTGATGAATATAGACTGGAAATAAAATACAGAGATTACAATAAACTGTTAAAAAATAGATTGCAATAAACCTGCAAGATAGATAGTTAGATAAAAATAAGTATAATAGAACTAGACCCAAACAAAAGAATAGGAGAGATTTGGTATGGAAAAATTGAAACCAAAGAAAAATATAGTCTTCTTCCTGCAAATATAGAGTTGTAAGATAAAGATCAACAAGATTAAATTTATGTGAATCCTACAAACAAAGATATGTAAACCAACAAAGAGGGTTATAATAAAATTATTAGTTTAAAACCTACAAAGATAAATGCTTGAAAAACTTGTAGAGTGTTAGAATATAGATCGAAAAATGCAATCCCTTCCGGTTGCCCAACAGAGGGTGAAGATAAAATGAGATTGAAACGGGTTTGGATGAAACTAGCCAAACCCAAAAAAAATTCAAAAGTAACTCTCTGGCGACACACAACACAAAGAGGGTTAGAATAAGAATGCAAAAAAAAAACCGCAACAAAGAATTAACAAGAAAAAAAAATTCTTCTTCTCAAACGAGATATACTTCGAATGGTACCTTCAAGCAAACACTCAAAACAAGGATTAGCTAGCTCTGATACCATGTAAGAAATATGAAAAAATGAAAAGAGCTAAAGGAAAAAATTCAAGAGAGTGAGCAAAATGAAGTATTTTACCATAAACTCAAAGAATGAGAGATTTCTTCAAGATCAAACACCAAAACCATCAAGATGCTCCAAAATCAACACAACGAGAGAAAGATTTTGAAAGAGGAAAACTAAGAAAAATCCCTTGTGAATATAATATGAATGAGGCAAAAAGCCTAGAGAGAGAGAGAGAGAGAGTCTTTACAATATCTAAATCATAGATCATTCTTCATTGTTGCATTGTTAGAAATGAGAGAGAAGCATCTCTTAAATAGAGATGGGAGAGAGGAGTTAGAATGTAACTTTCAAGTCTATAAATGCCACCATTCATAAGTGTGTGTGCCAAGTGTCGAAATCCTTTTAAGGAGGAATAAACTAATTTTGTTATTAAAGGAATTACATAAAATGAGTTGTCCTCCCACATGGACTAAAGGACAAAAATATATTTAAGGATACCTTGGCTTATCTAAATTTAAATAATACACCAAAGAAATATTATTAATTCTAATAGAACTAGTTTATTGTTTTATTGGGCATGTATAGTGGTAGTGGAAAAAATGATTTTGATAGTAGTAATAACAGTGTTGATTCTGGGTTGTGCTATGCATTTATCCTATACCTCTACTCTAAGATGTTTAGGCACGGATAAAAATAGGGAAATATGTGATCTGAGTGCATGTAAGAGAGATTGTAGAATCTCTGTTATTCCATTCTTTTACACCATGGTCCATTACAATATTTGATTTACTCTTAAGATTTTTCTTTGTAGTTATCCCATTAATACCTCTCTTTTGTCATTATTTCAGGATTAGATTATAATATTGAGAGTATTTTGGGTGAATACACAGATGTAATAGTTAAAATATAGATGTCCTATTATGCTATTCCTTTATTCTGCAAGCATGTTTTATGTGTTTTGTGCTTATGCGCAACAGTAATACTAACAATGGAGCACAATCTATTACAAAAAATAATGGGTTGATCAACCATGTTAAGGATCCAAAGCCTACACACATCTTAATGGGAATAGGCTTTGGATAATCAGTATATAATCACAGAAGCTTGCATCAACTCAAGCAAACACGACATAAAGTAAACCAGAATAATGTGATGAAGGAGGAGGCCAAACAACTTTTCGATAAAGGAAAGAAACTTGACATGAGAAGAGCAAGGCTGAAGAAAAAATCTTTTCATAGGAAGGCTAGGGTTCTTAATACCCATAATTTTTTTTCAGGGCATGTGATTTTGGGAGCTATTAGTCAGACTTTTCCCTTTTTCCGTTGAGGTTTTTCTCCCCATTCTATATGGGTATTGGGAATGAACTAAAGTGAATTCTATACTATTAAGGCCCTATGATTGGTGGAATCATGAGCATAAATTTTTTGTACGTTTTTGTATCATAGATTTTGGTATGAATATTATAATCATTTAAGGGGGAGCTGATGTATAACAGGAAAGAATAATATGACGTAAACAATGCTAGTAGGAACTCTAGAAAGTTGTCAACATTTCCAATTCACCTTCTTGGTGATAATAAGGTACACCGATGTTGGCATTGTAAATCTCGGTACACTTTTATTGGGATTGTAGTTTAGTCTCATCTCTATCTGATCTTTATATGTTTTGTTCACAAGCATTTCCAAATGAACATGATGTTCATGCCTGTTGGAGTCATTTGTTATTCACACACACAAATTTACATACTGAAAACTGCAAACATGCAATTTTTACTTAATGATGTGTAAGCTGGTGTTTTCCTCTTTTGTGATGATATTAGATGTTTACAACATTCCCAACATTAATGCTAGTTGTCTAACCGCACTTGAATTATAGAAATGAAGGTAGAAACAGAGCAAAAACATGCTAAGATTATGGGCTTTTGAAATTGGTATTCGGCTTTAAGGCAAGGACCACTCATAGGGATCTGTAATCTCTGGCTCAAATATGATAGGGAGGAAGCAGGACTACTGATTCTGATGCTGGTGGCAAACTCTATCTTTTCATTTTTAGTAATAGATAAACTCGTGATAAATTATCCATGGAGATAAAAGGCAATCATCTGAATTTTGAGAAATCCACCTATCAATAGAGGTACTACTATTGTTTCAAGTGCTCCAAACCTCTATGAAAACAGGAGGCAGGGCGAACTTTATCTGCTTGGTAGGTTCTAATTTTTTGCGCAATCAACACCTTTTACTTTAAAGAACAACTTTGCAGTTGCATAGTGACATCATCAAAGCGACTTTTCCAGTTCCTAAATGACTTCGGAATTTTTAAACTGCAATCACCCAATAGGACAATGACCTTTTCATTATGGTTGTAAGTCCCTTGTTTGTTCACTAATAAAAAAATTTACGAGCTTATACTAACCTTAGAGGGCCATGGATATTGGTGCATAATACCTCATTGCTTTAATACCATTGGTGCTTTCTTAGGGGATTTGTTTTTACTTCTACATTTTTGGTTTCCTAGGAATTGTGTTCTATGGGCTGCCATATTGCAGCTATACCTTGGAATTTAAATTATTCTAGCTAATTATCATTCTTGTGCTTCTTCTCAAACATAAGGCTATATATTATGCATATTTTGTGTGTGTGTTTCCGTGGAGATATCAAAAGCAATTTAAGATAGATTACCAAAAAATGACCAAGATGCTGAAAATCAGATTATTTTAGAAAAAAATAATATTTTCACCAATATAATGCAACACTACCAATTACAATTATAGAAGAGTATTAACGGCCCCATGAAGAGTATTATTAGTGGACTCTGTTAGAATCTCATATTAAATAGTTTGTGGCATGGATACCATGTCGACTGTTGGTAATGCAAATCTAAAAGATAATAGAAGTAAACCATGGATTTAATAGAAATCAGTAAAATAGTTCTGAAAAAGAGTACAAAGCTAAAAACAATGCTTGAAGACCCCAATAGTTGAGATTTTAGCTTTCAAAGAGAAATAGGACCACGCAATTTAAGCATCTTGTAATCGCGGGGCAAAGTAAAAAGTAGGCGCCCCTGTTTGACATCATTCTCAAGGGTTTTCATACACTATTCCTAGATTTTACCCATTCCATGTATGATTTTACCAGAGAAACAATGGAGAATTTTTTCGCAAATGAACGGAGCATACATTTGATGCCGATAAAACAAACAACACAACCTTGCGGAGGAAAGTCGTTTGAACACAATAGAACAACAGAGGAGAGTCGTTCGAACTCAACACAATAGTGGGGGAAATCCCTTCGAACACAACATAGCAGTGGAGGTAACAACAGCTAACAAAACACAACACAACAACAGAGTATCTACAGAACAACGGAGTGAAGTCACAACCCGTTCTTCATCGCCTGCGCAAATATTGGGGAAAATGATGTGAATGTCCTAATAAACTTGTTTGCACGTGGACCCCAAATAATGTTTTGTTTGCACGCGGACCCGAAATGGTTTCAAAATGGGGATTGAGAAAACGGGAATTTGGCCCTCAAATTCCAATTCCACCTTTTCAAATGCAAGATGTAAATGCTCATTTTGAGTCAAAATGAGCATATATATCTCCCTCTTCTATTTTCATTTTGTTCTCCCAAACAGAGGATTGGACAAAATTGGAATTAAGAAATGCCCATTCCGACCTAATTCCCACAACCAAACAGGACCTAAATCTCATTGAAAGGCAATCAAATCACATCAGATGACAGAAATTAAATTTGCATTGGATGACATATTAAACAAACAATTACTAGATTTATCTTGGTACGTTCTCTATCAAGTATATGAGAGTTTGATAAGATTCAGATCACAGTTTAATTATTACTGCAATGGGTTTGTGCCTCTTAACAAACATAACACGTATTAACATGTGGACACATGAGCATTTATCTTGTCACATTATCTGAGGTTGATTGGAAATTTCATGTGACAACATTTCTTGAAATATGTAAGTACAAATTCCTGTCCACAATATTTATAAACTTAAAAGGGATATCATAGAAAAATCACATTTAGTATAGAAAAATCCCATTCAGTATAGATGAGGTAGGCAAGGATAGAGAGCTCAGATGGAATTCTTGGAATTATCCACTTTGGACAAGTTAAATAAAATCATTCTTGTCTTCCTTACCAAAGGAGAAATTTTCCTTTGCCTCAGCTTTCCGTGCATGAAAGGTTGAGAATACAGACACATTGATTACACTTACCTGTAAAAGAAGACAAATGCCTTTTGTGTGAGAAATCAAAGGACAAAAGGTTGAAGAGTGTATTTAAAACACGCCAGGACTCATTTTGCAAGCAATAAGGTTATTCTAGCGGATCCATTCCTAAAAATCTACCACTAACATGACATCAACATCTATATTGCGTCCATGTTTTTGGTTTCTTTAGTGGACATTAGTGACCCACTAGAAATGGGAAAGGCTATTTACTAGAGACTAGTGTTGAAACAATTCCTGGGAGATATGGACGAGGTGTTGGAAATGTTAGTGGATGGATGTGGCATACAATTGCCACATGACTTGTATATAGTGTGGATTCAAAGCCAATGATGGAGAAATACCCAATTATCTTTACCAACATGCACTTAGCTCTACCTCAGCACTGCCCATATGCTAGTATATGCACACTCTTTCTCAAGCGAACTCTAGGGTTTGCTCTCGTAGAGGAGTTGCAATGGCTAAGGGCCCGTTTGTTTGATGGAATTTGTGCATGCTGGAATTGCCAATTTTGGAATTGCCTTCCATTCTAGAATTGTACTATACTCAAAACGAATTTTAGAATATGGGCTTGCCCTATTTGGTTCACCTGGAAGACGACTAAGAAGATGCCAATTCTGCGCTTGGTTCCACACAACTAGAATTGGAATTGGATTTTTTTTTTTGCATTTTTGTGAGTAAGATTAATATTTCAATGTTTTTAATATTTTTTTCTGTAATTTTTTTAGTTTTACCTTTGTTGTTAATTAAAAATATGATTTTTCTTATAAATTACAATATTTGATTACTGTGCTAAATGCATGTCAATTTTACTTTTGCAATTTTTTTAATAAGGCTAATTTTTCATTGTTTGCAAACTTTTTTTAATTAATATAAATTGTCTAATTTTAACATAAAAAATTATAAATTCGTAAAGAACTCCAAAATAGTCATTACATTAATTTAAATATGTCCAACATTTCAATACACAAATAATTTAAACATGTCCTTTTTTAACCAAAATTACACATCTAACCCCTACAAACAAGTCCGATTATGATGACAATAAGCCATAGGATAAGGCGTTATAGAAAGACATTTTCGTCTTTCGCCATTGATGCAATTGATGTAATTGCCTTGCACGAATTGTATTCTTCTCGTTCATCAGGTACAGTTGTCGACGGGATGGATGTAGATGAGGCATCATCAACACACCTAAAGTAATCACAACCATTGTGGCCCTACAATACCAAAGTTACATTTTAGTTCTTCTTATAAAGATTATTTATTACATTGTTTTGAAACATAACATATATTTCCATTACGAACCTTTCTACTA
>MU226780.1:1702544-1715887 GCA_018584345.1 Thuja plicata | reverse complement strand
TCTTCAATAATATGTAATTTATTTGGTTTTTGGTATAGTTTTGATAGGGGAAAAATGGCAGGAGACAAAAACGGTTGATTTCAACTAAGTTCGACTTTGAATACTTATAACGGGCAAAGTATACATCGAAAACACTTCTTTTTTTTTTGGGCACTAGCTATACATGTCATCTAAAACATATTCTGAAATTGGAGGAAAAACTAATGTTTTACTTATAATGATTTGGCAGGAAGTAAACTCCCTAATTTACAGTATTTTTCACGAAATGAAAAATAGACCTTAAAATTTCAAAAAACATATTAATTTTGGTTCAATTTTTAAAAAAAAAATTATAGGCATATAATTCAACCTATTTCACACATTTCATTAGTTTACATCATCTTCAAATTCTCAACAGAAATGTGAATTTTATGCCCTTGAAGTTTTACAGTTTTGGTATTGTCATCTTTTTCCTTTGTAAAAGGGTGACAGATTATTGTGCTTTTACCCTTATATCTAATTCTACATTGGTTAAGAAGAAGGTTGGTGGACATGGTTGTGCACAAAGAAGGAATGGTGGGAGAAGATAACAATACAGAAGGACTTCTATATGAAGTAAGGTATAGATATCAGTGAGTCAATAGACTATAGGCTTGTTGCATTACAATATAATCTTAGGCCTTAGTTTGCTTAGTCACGAGCAAAAGTGTAGTTAGTATAGTAGGCTCTAAAAATAGTATTGTTTTACCCGCTTTGTATGTTTTAAAACTTCATCCTAAATTGTATCAAATTATAAGTAATTATGATATATAATGAATGAATATGTTTTGTGGATATTCATGGTTATATATAATGTCATAAATGATGAAAATGTGGATGAATGCTTGATTCTGAGATACTAACCTACATCATAAGGATTGCCTATTGGCCTGTGGTCAAAGCAAAAGTGTTCCCTAGAACTCAAGAAGAAAAAATTAAGGAGGTACCAATTGGAATGTAAGGATCTTGTTGACTTTGTCGTTGAGGAATAATTGCACATGAGGGATATGGAGGAGATTGCGGGGTAGTGAGTCATCCTTTATTATGGCATTCATTCGATACTCACACCTTTCTTATTTGTCATGTTTTGTGGTTGAATAAGGGTCCAACTAGGATTTTGACTACTTGTTAGTTTAGTTGTTACTTTTAGTTTTATAGAAGAATAATTCATCCTTAGGGTAAGGGAGGATCACTAGGTGTTCATAATCATTTCTAAGATGTAATTAACTCACTCTCTCATGACTGTGTATAAATTCCAATCCTGTCAGAGCTTGGGGGATCTCCCCAAACATATGATATGCACTAGAGTCCACTAGATATATTGTTAAGTAGTGAAGTTATTGTCTGTTATGTAATGTTGAAGAATGAATAAAGTGAATGGTTGATGATATTTTGAGTTAAGACTACTTTGTAATCATAGGTTCCAACCCAAGCAAGGGTCACTTGAGGTATTGCAACCCTCTTTATAGTTAGATTGTCAATTTAACATTAGTTAAGTTTTCATTACTTGATAGATCAATTGTTATGTTATTCTTTTCTTCGATTAGATAGACATAATATGTAAATCATACCAGTACTGTAGGATTGTGAATTAAAGTTGCAACACAGTTGTAATGGTGCATCACCTGTAGCCACTACTGAGTCACTTGTTAGATACCTTCAGTTGCTTCTATGCAGATAGATTTATTTCCAATATTGTCCATGTATTAATTAATTGCTTAAGTTCAGTTAGTTCCCTTTACGTAACTAACAAGTATCTTAGAGAGTCCTTGGTTGCACATATGGTGTCAACATCATCCAAGAAGATACGTCCTTGGTAAATAATTAAATAATCCTCTTGAGGACATTAGATTACTTAATATGGGATTTGTTAGACCATTGAGCATATGCATTGAGTTGTATACATCAGCCTATTGTATTTAGAAAGAATCAGTCAATTGATTCTTGATTTTACATTTGACAATTATCTTGTTAGGTCTTTGTGTATTCAATACATTGCTCATTTGCTTGAGAGTTTCATGATGTTGTTATGGTGCATTTGAAGGTTAGCATGGATTTATTGATTTTAGATGTGAATGGATACTTGGAGACAATTACTCTTTGGAGGTTTTAGCGAAATGTCCAAGGAGATTTTCACCTAAGAGAAGGTTCCTCTTGAAAATAGTCTACGAGACTTGGTATATCTTGGAAGAGAAACCCCATTACCAAGTCCTTATCTACTCGATGGATAATCACCTGAAAGTCGCAACCCCTTTCTATTTTCAAATGCGTTATATTTTATGCTTTCTCAAGGATATTAATCTTGAGCTATAGTTTCTAGTTCTCAAGGATTCATTTGAGGAGTTTTTTTTAGCATGGTTGTCTCCCTGGGTATTTGTTTTGACTCTTGAGCATTTAAGAGATGTTATCAGGTTGATTTCCTATTATGGAAATAGTTTTGAATTTGATTTTCCTCGTTTTCGATAAGCTTACATCCGTGATGGTGATATATGATATATGGTTTAGCGGGATGGACTATGCAACAACTGGTTTTGCATGTGTAGACCATTACGATTATTCTTTGAATACTAAATTGTTTAATTATTAGCCACATACAATAGGAGTTTTTGGATATATGTGTTCTTCAATAATAGGTTGGACACATGGAGCTTGTGATTAGACTTTTATGGGTTGGATTTTATGTTGGCATGAGTTATACTAATGTTCTGAATACCTTTGAGGTATGGATGATTAGATAGTTTGGCACTTATTACGATTGTTATTACCAATCACGTGAAATTTTTAAATAGATGTTAACAATCATTTTTTGTTGTTATAATTGTTTTGAATGTGTTTGATATTGTTCTTGGAGGAAATTTAAACTTCAAAGTTGTGTTCTAATAACACATTTGAAGTTTGATATATTCATACTTCTACAAAGATTGTGAGCATAATAGAGTTGTGACAATAGCCTATAGATTTTGGTATCAATGTGATATGATGCTTGTGTTCTTTGGATTGGTGCATCTTCATCTTAGCTTGTTCCTTTTTCTTTCATAAGTGGCATGTTGGAGGATACGAGGAGTTATTGTTTGATATGGTGGATACATTTGATGTTACATATATCATACCCAAATAGCTAAAACTTGTTTAAATTGGTCCTGGTAAGGTATTCGTTGGGAATTAAGGTGTCTCAACCTTAGCTATTCCTACCACTGTATTTATTTATTTATTTATGTGATGCTTAAACTATAATTTCATCCTCATCGTATTTTGTCATCTAGTGTGACTTTGCATGAGAAGTTGTCATCATGCTAGCGTGTGACATGGAAGATGACAAGGATGTATTTTTGTCCCTACCTGGGAATGTAGGTGTACCGCGTTAATAAGAGATCGTGTCATCTATCAACATCTTAGAACCTTCTATATTAACTCATTAAATTGTATGACAAACTGTTATAACAAGTTATGATGAATGCTTATAATAGGTTGGCTAAGTATTGGAAGACATCTTGCATGAAGAATATGGACAATCAAATTGGGTTATGATGAGTTGTAAGTGAATCAACTATTTATACTCGGTTATGGCAGATTCTCTTACAACTACAAGTGTTGTCAATTAAGGCAATCTATAATAGTTGTAAGATGTGTAAGAGCATTTGTCTTACCTATTTTTAGCAAACATGTAATGTCCCCACTTTAGCAGTTGACCAAGCGTGTGTGTGTTAGCCTTGTTCTACATGGTCCCGAGGGCTAACGAAGGGTTTAAGGGGATCCTAGAGTGTTTTGGCCTAGTCATTACCAGTTTGGGCCAAAACGAAGTTGATTTACTCAGTTTCAGGCATATTTACTATTTTTAGTAAGTCGGCAGGGCATAGTGGAAGCCAGTTTTGGTGATTGGATTTGATACTCCTCGGTGAGAGCTTTCCGACGAACTATCACTCACATTATTCGGAGTCCGATTGCTAATACATTTTAATGCCTGAAGTTTTATTAAAGTAACATTTAATTTAATTGTCAAGCATTAAAGCGTTACTTTAATATTTATTTTATGGGGATGTGTACCCAAGGGAGACATAAGTGAATATTTTAATAGATGTTTTATATTGCACATCTTTTATCCCACATTGCCCATGAGAGTTGAGTCGACTCTTGGAAAAAGAATAAAAGGAAGCATTTGTGGCTTTATTAGACATGATGAATATAAGAAGAAATTGGTGTATGAGTTGCAGATCCGTTCTTGGCATTAGAGGGCGTCTATCCTCTCTTGTGACATTCTAGACATCATTCCCATGGGGTTTGGCCATTGGAATCTATTGCTATCAGCGTCATTAACAGGTAGATTGGGTGCATTTTCAGCTACAAGTAGATTGGGTGTTTCGTTCATATCTTCCTCTCTACTTGTCCGATGCTTATGTCATTTTGAGGGAATGATTTCAAGAAGATATTGAACCGATTGAAGACAGATTATAGCAGTACTATAGCACAGCACTATTCATGTTATTGTAGCACGGCACTATTCACACCACTATAGCACGACACTATTCACGGGTACTATTCATGCCACTATAGCAGCAGATTTTGTAAACATTTGAATGAAACATTTTTCAATAATGCTGTAGTAATTCGTGAGTTGATAACTTGCCATGTATTTTATTCTTATTGAGATAATATTTTACCAGCAGTAGTCAATTTCCAGTTTGCATATTATTGTAGTTTTCTTCTTGTTCATGTGTGTTTTCAAATCTATGCCAAAACATAAACAAACAAACAAATGTCTCATTATCGGAAGTCATAAGGGGATTAAAACATTAAACGGAGAAATAAGGAGTTGGACGCAAATTGTTTGACAAAATACCTATCATCAGTAGGTTTGGTTTTTGGGCATTCTAGGGTGTTCATTACAAAACATATGAAGCGCCCAAGTTTGAGACATGTAAGACGGGTTGAAGAATTTTGGACAAGTGTCTATTGCATTCATAGAAGTGTTAGAAAAATGTGTCGCATGAATTTGGACGCCCATCTCTTTTGACTTGTTCTAAAAGCTACTTTAAACTTGTAAATCTCTACGTCTTTTGTGTGGGTTTTAGAGAAAAGTGGGGATAAATGATTTTAGCAAAGTTATATTATCACGTGTCTTCCAGAAAGGCAAAGATGTAATCTCCATGTTAAGGCTATGAACATGACAGTGAGTTTTTTGAAAATTAATACATTAATTGAATGCCTTGGGTTTGGAGTTCTCCTTGAAAGGATCCACTATGTTATCTTCCTTCTATTCTTCATATTTTATGTTCTATAAGTCTTGATTTACATGTCATTATGCTACCAAAATTTGTTTAAATTTACAAACCACAATATCTTTCCTCAAAAGCTTCACATGATGAAAAATCAACTAATTTATTTCCGCTTTTTAAAGGTATAATAGTACGTGTTTGTATCAAATTGTTTAACATTTGATTAAAATTAACACATGATACTTAAGACACATATTGGATCTCAAAATCTTTATGGATCTGTTAGCCCCTTTCATGCCAAAGGACTACATGAGGAAGGTGAGGAGAGGATGCCCCTCGTGAGGAGATTGGAGGTAAGAAGGAGCATTCAAGGTAAAGAAGATTGAAGGAACTAGAGTACACTAGAAGATCGAAGGAATGAAAGAAATGAGATGTAGCAACCCTGCAAAAAGGAGTATGAAAGAAACATTCAATCTCGAGAAGCATGCTAGGAGGGAGCATGTTCAAACTAGATAAGCGTGTTGGAGGATTCGAACAGGAAGGAGAGGAGTGCATCACCTACAAGAGATGGGAGGTAGGACATTCAATCTTGAAGAACATAGTTATGAGATTGTAAGCTAGACACAATGATTCCCGTGAACAAAGAATTGGCCCCAAGAGAAATTCCAACAAATTAATTAAAAAACAAACAAAGACAAATCTACATCACCTTTATACCAGCCAATTAAATATTAGTATCCCAAGGAGTCATGTTCGACCAATGAATGTAATTAATGTTTCATATTATTAATATTTATGTTATATTTAAATACGATTTGTAAAATATGACTGTACCATCATATCTTAAATTTGGTGGAGGTTTAGCCAATAGCGTACATGCAGCTAATTGGACTAACTGATCAGACAGTCAAAAGACCAAAATGTACCACGTGAAATTTCCAAAATGGTGTACACCAGCACCGAGCAATTATCTGCAGCCACTGAAATCCATTCATCTCCAATTTTTTCCATGCACGTTGCGCAACCGAGCATACTTATTCAAGATTATTATACCACAAACAATACCCCCTATGATCAAAGAAAGAAGTGCATTGCTAACGAAGAGAGTGCATTGCTAACGAAACTTCAAATCTGAGCAAGTTCAAAAATATAAGACCAAAATCAGACAATCGAATTTAACAGTTGGTTAAATGATTTTGAGTCAGCAGTTGTCTTATATTTTAAAACTTAACAGAAATTAAACATAAGAGGAAAATACTCTTGACCATATTGATGTTTGTCAATAAGACCTCTTAAGTCAATAACCGTGTATGGATTCATAATTTTGCTTCCTTAAAAGCTAGCCCCTGATTTATCCTTGGCAAAATTTTGACATCATAGACTTCAATTGGAACTCTAAAAAACTGATATGATTGTATTAACTTTTCACCCGAATATATAGAGTTTACAAAAGCTTTAACAAAAAAGCAAAGCCATCTAAATATAGACAACTAAAAATAAACTAATTAATACAATTCAAGAAAAGAGCCTAAATGACCATTAAACTAAGATTCTAAATAACCAGCTAAAAATAGCTACGGTACTAAAAATATTCTAATATCCTCCCTTAATGATCATTCTATCAACTACAGAATGCACAATGTGCAAGTCTTTTGGTCACAAATTCAAAGAAGGCTACTCCTCTTCAGAACACTCCACTGTTACTGAGACCCTCCTTGGATCTGCAGGATGTTAATGACCAAGAGTAGCAGAATCTGTCCAATCATATGTTGAAGAAGCGTGCATTTTACGTTTTTTGCCAAAAAACAGGACACAAACCCTCACGATCAGACTGAAACCCACGATTTTTCCTGTTTCAGACTTTTGAATTTTAAAAGAAAACAAACCCTAAAAAAATTCGAAAAATTCTTAAAAGCAGCCACAAAATTTTTCCCACTCTGATACCATGAAACTCAAAAAAAACTGATATGATTGTATTAACTATTCACCCAAATATAGAGTTTACAAAAGCTTTAACAAAAAACAAAGTTGTCTAAATATAAACGACTGAAAATAAACTAATTAATACAATTCAAGAAAAGTGCCTAAATAGCGAGCTAAAAATAGCAAGAATCTACGGTACTTAAAATATTCTAAAATCAATAAGACCAAACATTTGTGCATATCAAAAGTAACTAGATTATATATTTTTGTTGAGATATAGATTTGGGTTAAATTTTCAAAATTCAACCTGTTATACTTGTTGAATTTCTTCTTGTAGAATAATTTGCTCTATGAATAACTGATTTTTAACCAATTTAGATTTGACCAAAGTAATATGTCATTCAAGCTTACATTCCTTAGGTGAGATTTAGTTATACAGCATACATTTAGTACATTTAATACAAGCAGATTCTTGTAGTTATCTTTTCTGTAAGTGGAAAAGTATATATGCATCCTAGTAGATTGTTGAATATTACCCTTGTCATACCATCAGAATGGGCTGCTGCAAATGCCTAAAAAACATTCAAATCAACAAAAGCGTAAAAACAGTTAATTCCTTATCCAGATTGCAAATAGACCATGGCTGACAATCAGCTTATGTGAATGTCCAACAGCAGTTAAAATTCAAAATACAGGGGCAAAAGATTTTCACAGTACTGTTTTAAATGAATGGGAAACATAGATCTCAGTGAATGAACTCAGGCACAATAATCATGTTATATAATGAAAACATACGTAGGAGACAACTAACTCTTTCAGGAAACAAACGGTTGAACATGGTGTTTCATGTTGAATCCTTAATGGTAACGTGATTGCATACTGTCAGGACTAATATGTACAGAATAAATGCAATGGACACCAAGTTTCACATTTTGTATCTAGCATCATACATCAATGAAATGAAATTGAATCATTATTGATGCCATCAGCTGACCAAAAGTGGTCACGGGACAGATATGTTCAAGTACAAAATAGGTTTAATGGGGTCCGTAATGCATCTTGAATACAAATAGATACTATAAAAGTGATGCAAAAATAGAAAAGGAGGGCAAAACTAGGTCAAAAGCTACCTAATTTCACACTGAAATGAAAATGGTTACTTGCATCAGAAATTAATGCTGACCACTAAAGTTTTTCCTATCACTTTGGTGAATCCCATCAAATTTACACCAATGTCAATAATAGTGGCCATAAAAGCAGCTTCTATCATTTCCCTAGAAGCAGCACGGAAAAAACATGTTTTATTAACTAGGTCATATTAGAGAGGACAATACTGTACAGAAGTAACTACAAAAATCTTGTGCAAAATGCTTTGAAACCATACCAAACCATATAAGCCATGGTAGCTTCGTATTATTGCTGTCTCTCACGCTGAAGGGAGAGGAGAATATCAGCAGTTGATTCTGATGCTGCCATTGCTGTCCGGGGAACAGCTTTGATTACTTGCACTCGCTCCTCCTTTGATGAAAACAGGGCTTTGTCTTTTACTGATTTAGAAGACCACAATAAGGATGATGACAAAGGAAAAAGAGATAAGGCCTGATTTTCAAGATCCACAACATCTGGTACACCTGCATCATCTTCATTCAATTCCTTTGTGTTGGGACTTTCATATTCGTGAGCATCTTCAGAAAATGTCCAATTCAAAGAACCAACCCTCTTCTCCTGCATGTCTGTGTTCATTTTTTTTTCAGATAATGATAAAGAGGGACAGCATGTAATATTCGTGTTTTTTGAATGCAGCCCAGGCTGGCCTGTCTGGATAAGTGGTAGGTTATCTTGTCCAACTGAAACCTGTGATATGGAATCTTGCGATTGATATGCATTACAGGATTTGTCAATTGAAAGGTTTGTTACCTGTTTTGATTGCTTCAAAACAGATTCAGATCTAAAAGACCCTGTTGATATCTCTTCTGATCCATTCCCCACACTTTTTGCTGGATTGAAAAAAGGATGGCATGCCTTACCCACTGATCTGAAAGGCTTAAATGGAACTGGTGGAGTTGGAGAGTTGTAGTGTAATTCATCCTGGGAGGGATATTTGGGGAAATGTCCAGGACCTCTTGCTTGGTGCTCTGCTAAACATGGACACTGATGTTGGCATCCATGCACATCTCGGGAGCCAATAGAATTTCCCTCTAAAGAACATGGTATGCCCATCACTGCATTTGGAACCCCCATCTGGTTCAACGGATACTGGTGATAATATCCATAGCACCCAGGACGAACAGGCATTGCAGAGTGATTTTGTGGGTAAGCGGGATACCCCCATGCACTTGCAGACCCAGGAGAAAAAGTGCCTACTGGAAATGTCGCAGCATGTGATTGCTCCCTTGTATCATTAACTATAGGTTGAACACTTCCCCTAGGTGATTGATGAGATGACAAGCTATAATGTGTAGGCATTTCTTTATTACACGGTTTACTTTTAGCTGTTACAATTTCACAATCATGATCAACAAGAGCTTCAAATGATCTTGTGCATTTCTCAGGATCAATGGTGGGTACACACTGTTCCTCCGATATGCTAATAGGAAAGCTCTTGTATATATTATCTTCAATCAGCAAATTTGATGGCATAGCTATCAGCTTTTGAACCTGGACAGCACATTTAAAATGTTAAGCTTATCTTCGCTGTCTATAAACAAAGCACACATCGTTCTGCAAATATGACACTTGAAAAATGTCCAAACCTTTACAAGTCGATGAAGTTCAAATACTTGAGTTGAAAAGATCTTCTGTTGTCTGAAAAAGGCAGACATGCAAAATTAAAATGATCAGCAAGAATCAATTGAAAGACATCCAAAGTTTGCACTATAGAAATTGTCCCAAAGTCATTTATGTTGAACATTTGAAAATGTTTGAATTGTTCCTAGCAAGATGATCTTTCTCATGCCACTCTGGTAAGATCTTCCCACAAATACAGCAGGGAAAAAGGTATCGGCAAACAGTATGAAAGAAGCTCAGAATATGTTTAATTGACATGAAGACCACAAAGTTAGACTTTTCCAACAAATAATATTTTTGAAAAATACTGATTTCACGGGGAAAAAATACTGATTTTACATTTTATGTGAATGAAGTTTTGTAATGTCCCTTGCTAGGTTTAAACCTGTTATAGCCACAATTGATTGATATTTGATATGTTTATGGCCTAAACTGGATTCACGAGAATACGATGATTCAATCTAAGATATGCAAAGCAAGGAGAATTGATTATTTATCTAACTGTATTAAATTATTTACTGTACATAAGATCATTAATGCTCATGCCAACCTTAGTACTACTTCAGTTTGAGAAAGAAAGATTAGGATGCGTAACCAAGGTGCCTAGAGACCAATTACAATAGGCTCCCTCAAAGTTTAGAGAACCAAGCCCTCCCTTGGGACCTTTGCCCTCAAGGATTAGAGGGTCGTTGTGCCCCACCCTATCTTGGAAATAATACTATTGATTGGATTTAGACAAGCCCCTCCTTGAAGACATTGCAGCCCTTCCCTTCTCAGGCACTAAAAGTGATAAGAGGATCTGAACATATGTATATATATTATTTCTTATTATTGTTATTATATATAAATATATTAGATCATATAATTTCGGACTTCTAATTCATATATAATAAAATACATAATTCATAAAATAAGATATATAATTCTAATTTTATTATTATTAATAAATATATATAATATTAATATATATGTTTACACATTTATGATCTTACTATTATAACTGATATTAACGCTGTAATATATATGTACCGACCATATATATATATATATATATATAGATCATATTAAAGCTCTTTGTACTTAGTAGAGTTCATATATAATCTTCCATCAGTATTCAGCACATAGATACTTGCCAATATCATATAAATATTTCCTTAGCCTATTTCGATGAATACCAGATATATCTTATAATTTCCAGTCCTCTATAATGAGAAGCTTTGCCGTGATCTTATTCGATCTGTAACCTATATCTTTTCATAATCCCTTTATCTCCATACAGTGAATGCCTGATATAATTTGTAATCTGATTCCCCCCCCCCATGATCCTCGGCAATGAATGCTGGCTCCTATAAGTATCTTCACGTGGGGGAGGGTTGCAGTGTTTAGAACGAGCCCAGTCCCGTACATCCCTTCACAGCTACCTCTTCCAAACAGCGATCCACTAATTATTGGATCGATGACATTATGATGTTTGATTCATTTATTAATATCAATATTGAAAAATATATTATTATTGTTATTCGATATAATTGATATATGTATTAATATTTAAGATATATTATTAATATTAAGACTTCCTATTATTATTGATTATTATATCAATATTATATTATTAATATTAAGAGTTGATTATATTGTATTCAGTCATATAATATTATATTAAATTAATATATTATATTATTTCATTATTATATTAGGGACCCCCAATAATGATAAGTTTGCCTTTTCTGTGTTTCTTGACAACTACTAGTTACTGCAACAATGTGATTTTATCATTTTTTTCTATGTTGAATTCAAAGGAGAATGTCCATTCTAATCCACATTATAAAATTTTATTTGATCCTCAAATCAACAGAATTTTATATAGAATCGATCTTAACGGTCTTCTGGAATGTTTGTATTCAGAATTTGAGCTGTCTTGCAAACAAAACAATTTTACTTGTTTTACAATGTTACATTGATATAATTCTGATTCATTAAAAATAACTCTCATGTTCTCTATTTTGATGCTAAGATATCTCCATTTATTTTCTGATCTTAAGGCCTTAACACTCCAGCATGCCACCTTCGCAATTAATTTTAATCTTTGCAGTTAGTGTTTTTTGAGCACTTAATGCCATGTCAAGATTCTATCTATGGCCCCAACATTCTGCATGATGAACTAAAACTTATCAGTTCTCAACTGCAAAGCCATCAGATCCAGAGCAGATGCTGTAGGCATTTTTATTATCATTTTTCGTAGAATAAATAAGGGATAAAAAAACTTAAATTTTTTGTAGATTTCAACTTGTTTCTATTATAGCTTTCTTGCCACCACCCCAGCTTTTCCAGTGGCTTCAAGAGGAAATGCAATAGTTAGGATTTCAGTTTTTTGGGTTTTTAGTCTTAGTTACCGATGCGGGCTCCTGAACGCTCGATGCGGGAGCGGATGCGTGCTGATGCAGAAGCGGGAGCTGATGCGGGTTGGATGCCCTGTGGATGCGCGTTGAACAAACAGCAGAAGTTCCATTGTTTCCCAGTTTGATAGGAATTTGGTTGCACCTTTGTGTGTAGTTTATCTGAATGAGCGGTCCTTCCGTGAAGGAGATATTAAAGCTAGGAAGTTTTTGGTATTGATCATAATAATCAAAAAGAAACCAAAGCCTTAAGAGATAGTTGACGTTCGGATTCATAGGCAACCAATAATAGGACTTATTTAGAGATTTTGGGAAAAGACGCATAGATTGCATGTGGAATGGTGTATTCGGCAAAGAAACATTTACTGTTTGACCAACATCTACATAATTGGCGTCCGCAATCTAGGTCATATTCGTCTCTGGGTCTGTGGAATTCATTCTCCCGCCACAGTCGATGTTGAGGAATGCTGTTTCGCCAAAATTAAATCATAAGCGATCAAAATAATGCGCCAAACACATATTAAAATAACATTTTTTTTTGTTAAATTCATTCATCTCCGTATCCTTACCTGGCTGAGCGGCAACTGAGACAAACAGCACAAGGATGTTCGCGGTGAAACAGAGAATAGGTAAAACTTCCTAGCTTTTACGGGATGCTCTACTGCGGGTGGCTTTGCATATTTAAAAGATGAATATTTAATTATTTTATCTGTATTTATATTTAATATTGTATGTATATTTAATTATCTTATTTGATATATATTATTATTTAATTATTTTATGCAATAATATATATTTATATTTAATTATTTTATTTATTATGTTGTTTTATATATTTATATTTAATTATTTTATATATATTATAATATACATTTTACTAATGTTACAATATATTTCAAATGTATGAGAATTCATTAAATATAATATTTACACAATAGTTATAAACTTATAGTCTTATATATATATATATATATATATATATATATATATATATATATATATATAT
>MU226780.1:1691755-1702473 GCA_018584345.1 Thuja plicata | reverse complement strand
GCATCCCGCATCCGCACCCGAATCGGTAACTTAGTTTTTAGTCAATCCCAAGATGACCTTCATGAGTAGTCATAAAACTAATGACATTTCTCATCGAATATGTTCCTTGCTAGTTTGCATTTTCTCAGTTGTTTATGAGATTGATCAGACTTGGTTCTTTCTATTCCTTAACCATTACAGACACGCAGAGTAAAAACGGTTTGTAAATAATTCAACTCCAACAATGTGCAGAAGGAAATTAAGGTGAGACTACAAACAGTAATCAAATTGAAGAATATATCATTCAAAACTATGAAGCAGACAACACCTTTTAATTTCCTTTAATTTCAAGCACATCAAGAGATTGGCTATAGGAGGTGCTTTGGATCATTACCTTGGGATTCTCTCTTCTGTGATTCCTGCATCTCTTTTTCAAGAGTTTTAACTTTTTCTTGTTCAGATTGATGAGTTTTTCTCCCTCTGAATAAGAATTTCCCAAAGGATTCTATTGTTTGTTAGTTTTAAACAGAACACTAAAACACATTGAAAAAACAGCCAGAAAAATTAAAAAAATGTGAAATCAGACAATGTACAGTTCCCTCAATTTTTGAGGTATTCCAAAATTGTCAAAATCAATAAACTGCACTTTTCTCATCTTGTAATTGATTTGGACAATCTGAGTAATATTGGCTTTAGCTTTAGCAAAGGCTTCTTCAATATGTGACATGCTCCCAAGCGTCTAGGTCAATGCTTCCATGTTGCCATTGTAATTAATGTTATCAATTTCTATTCGAAGAATTCCTTGAGCCTCCAATGGGATGTAATTCAAACTACCTCACAGTGGCCGTCAGGTTTTTGCAACAAAATACAGTCTCCATCTTTTGCTTCCAAACATTAAATTTTATGGTCATTCAACTTGAAGTTGGGTATTAGGGTACCCATGATCAGAACAAAGGAGCTACTAACAAATATAACAAGCCAAAAAGAACAGTACATTGTAAAGCTCCAACAAATAATTTATCGAATAAACATTTGTGTACATATACACACATACACACGTGTTTATACATGTGTGTATATATACACACGTGTGTATATACACATACAAGTGTGTATCCATGTATACACATATACACACGTGTATATATATACACACATACACACGTGTGTATACACATATACACACATTTGTGTATGTACACACACATATAAACACATGTGTGTATATACACACCATACATATACACATACAAGTGTGTATCCATTTATACACATATACACACATACACGTGTGTATATATACACACATACACGTGTGTATATATACACATACATGTGTGTATATATATACACATGTGTATATACATGACTATGTGACATTCTAACCTTAATCCATGCTTCTAGACTGTATATATATATATATATATTACATGTTTTTCTACTAACGAACCCAAACAAACCCAAACCCCATTTCAAAATTTTGCCGTACCGGCGAACCGGTTCTGCGAACCCGAAACCGAATTGGCAACTTAGCATTGTACAATAGTTTTCCTTATATGTTATACATGTTTTTCTACTAACGAACCCAAACAAACCCAAACCCCATTTCAAAATTTTGCCGTACCGGCGAACCGGTTCTGCGAACCCGAAACCGAATTGGCAACTTAGCATTGTACAATAGTTTTCCTTATATGTTATACATAGCAAGTCATTCCATGTGTCATGCTAGTATATACAAATACAAATTTACTCGATTATTGATGATAAAACTTAAAAATCAGGGCAAGCAAGAGCTACCATACAAATAATACTTGTGTCAACATGCCTAAAAAGAGAGGTTTGTAGTGTAAGCTTATATATACGCACACTACAGACAAATAAGCTTAGAAGGTGATTAACCATTGATAGAGGATCTGACTAAAAAAAAACTGAAATGAAACAATACAAGATCAAGATGAGATATGTATTATATCCACAAACAGTACTCTATCCAAATCACAAGTGGTTATATTAGCCCAAATAAGAATTTTTAATAAAATGGAAGACTTGATGATCCATCATTGCCATGCAAATTAAAAGCTTAAATTGTAAGTATTCAATGCAAAATACCTTAGAATCGCTTTCCGGACTCTCCAGAACTCTTTCTGCCCAATTGCTGAAATGACACTCTTGGGAGTTATCTCAAAGGCATGGAGTGAATCTACCATGGATGAATCAGAATTGTGATCAGAAGAATCACCTTGATCTCTTAAGATTTCTTTTTGATTGCTTTGACCCTCTTTTTGACAGCCATCTATGTCTTTATCTAAATCTCTAGAAAGAACTTCTACTGAATACACGAATTCTGCACAAGCTGAACTGGCTTTCAAAGGTTCTTTGGCCCCGTGGCCTTGTTGTACATAGGCTTGGGATTCTCTTATGGAAGAACAGGGATTAATCCCTTGTGAATTTGCATTATTGTCTAATGTGCTATTCTTTTTGCTTTGAAAATTATCTTCATACTCCACTCTAGATCCAGCTCCTCCATTTGGATGCTTATCCAAATGCACTACATCATCAGCACAATATGAATCACCAAAAGGGGACTGACTACTGTCCTTGCACAACTCAGGTTCTCTTTCTCTAGGTTCTGTTTCATCATTTTGGATCACAGAACTTAAAATTTGGTGAACTGGATACTTCAGTCTACTGTCTACTTGCAGTGGAAGCGTTCTCAAATTTTCAGAAACGCATTGGCTGATAGGATTACTAATCTTTTGTCCCTTTTTTAGAAGATGTGAACCACCTTGTGTCATGCCATCTTTTACATCACTATTTTTCAATTTTTGAGATGCTTGCAAAGTCAAATCTTCATCATGATTCATATGTGATGAAAAAGAGTTTTGATTGCATTGAACTTTATGATCTCTTGGACTACTGTGAGATGAGTGTTGTGTGCTTCTAGGTTGATCACATTTCGTTGACTTATCAGACTCTGTTGCAGCACTATTGCTGCAAGACATCACATTCTGTCCCATAAACTGACCTGGAAAATTTACAGCTGGATATACAGGAGGAGAAACATAATATGGAGCATACATAAACCTCCCATCACATGAAGCCTGCACCAAATAGATTTATCAGAATAAAAAATACCATTTAAGAGCTACTTCTACCAAGTTAGACTGTTAAAAGAATTTCTCACGACAATAAGAGATAAACACAAATTATAATAGCTGATACAGGTCACTATAAACATACATATGTATATCATAAAATGAGCTAAATTTGGTCACATGCAGCGAGATAATGCACTTAGGATCAAACTGAGCAACGAAGGACAATATTTAAATGTTTACGAAGGGGAATGAAAGCTGAGGAAAATAAATACAACCATAGACATATGTTTTCTGATCATAAAACAACTCTCCAAAAATTCAAAATATTTAGGCAGTTCTTTTGTGGTTAAAAACCTAGTTTCAAATGAACATGAAATGTGATTATATTTGATTCAACTACTAGGCCAAAACCTAATTCATTTTAATTGTTCTTGAACAACTTTTTCAATTCTGTTAATCTCATAATATATTTTCTGTGGTTGTCAAGCTTTTATGATAGTATGCTATCGCAAGATACTAGTGTGGTCTGATTATTCTATACTTGTAGTCATGCACTCGTTATTATTTCTTTTCTATATGCCCAGATTTAACTGTTACTTCTAACGAAGGCTATTACCGAATGGAGAGGCTTTAACTTGAAAAATACTGCAGTTCTTAATTGTTTTATCATCATAAGCACATCTCTAAATAACCTCCGGTCGAATGAAAATGGAAGCACTGTATATGACTTGTGATGTCTAGCTGCCGTCATACAGTCCTGCTTTGACATCACGACACCATCTGACATTGGATCCATCCATATTTAGGAATTCAGAAGCACCTAGATGAATGGTTGCACTGAACTGATTATATAGATACCCTTGATAGATAAATAAAGCTAAGTGCAAGAGGCCACTAGCTGTTTCTTGTGGCAGCACACATTTCTATTTTGGAGACCACACCTGTTTCCATTTTTGGTACAATTTAGATATACTATCGCTAATCTAAACAAATCTTCACGGACATGAAATTCCTTACACCAATTAAGATATGCTAAAATTGGTGTGCTTATCAATTAAGCAGCAATTAATATGGACGTTACATTACTTAATTCATCAACATGAAATGTATGAACTTCCCGATATACATTGCTTGTTTTAGTACCACTTAAGGAAGAAAAACAATTGAGTTGTTTAAGTGCTAAATGTAAAAGGAATTCAAAGGAACGTGAACAAGGTTCAAATATATCAGAAAAACAAAAAAAAGGCTATCAATGTCTAATGAAAACCCACTGGATGAAGAATTATAGGAAGAGTGAGATGTAAGCTTCCTCAAGCCACCATCTTCTCAAGTTGTTTATAAGTTGACTTGCCCCAAATACTCGAGAAACACTTTGCGACAACACTCCAACACTCAATTGTCACAGCCCGATTTAATTTTTATGATTCACGCCTATTTTGAGGATATAATTATTGTCAAGATATATTAGGCCAATATTTATGGTTGCATGAATTATTTGTTAGTTTAATCAGAAAAAAATTTAATATAATGTAAATGATATTAGCATTAGATAATCTTACGATAAATAATAAATAACTTTTCATGCTGAAATTTTAAAAAAAAGGTATAATCAAAACAAATTAAGGTAAATAAATTTTTAAAAAAATAATAGTAACTAATGGTTATTCTTATTATTCCTTGAAATAATTATCACCAAATTTCACCTAAAGAATAGCTGTAAACACCTTAGTCACAGGAAATTAAGGGGAAATCGCAGATCACCAAAGCTGGAGGACCAACTTTGTTATTCCCCATAATCCATTACAAAAAGTGTATCACAGTTTGGCACCAAATTGCCTTGACAAATTTGATAAGGATCAACATGGAGAACAATGGAGGAATCAGGGTAGCTTCCATGCAAAGGAGCCGTCATTCTATCTAGGGAGCAAAGCGATTGGGTATTGCAAATCGCGTAGCAATGGAGTCTAGTTTGAAGGATGAGCACCAAGAATAGTAGTGAAGGAATTAGGAAGATTTTACCAAATAGGTGACATTGACTCTCACTTTGAGTGGAGAATGAAGGCAGGGAGCAAATGTTGGAAAAGATTGTGAAGTCGGGCCTTATGACTTCCAATTGCATTTGCATGTAAGATTTAAATCTTCCTCAATAGATCCATAACGACTAATAGATCAAAAGTCTTGTCTATGTTCCATCGCAAACAATTAAAATTGTTTAAAAATGTCCAAATTTGAACATAAAATCCACAAAGGTACTCCTAACTTACCATATAGAGGCACATGTAAAACATCAATGAATATATAAGTAAATGTACTAAGAACAAATAAGACACTACTGTAAACTATATAGTCTACCTTGACTCAAGAAAGGTCCAATCTTGAAACTCCTCAATAATTAAAACTCATACCATCATTTGTTGGCCTTCCTTAGATGATGTGTCCACTTCTATGTTCAATTGTCAATTGACATGTGAAAAAGAAATGTGATCAAATTGTCAAGAAACCTTCTTAAACAAGAATATTGATGGTTGAAGGGAAACGCAATCTATATCGTGTTCATATGTCATCCATTTTATAACCAAAATTGAATCACCATAGACTTGCAACTTTTTGATCTCTTTATCCCATGCCAATTTAATAATATTCTTAAATCTGGTATCTCAGCATAATTGTTAGTTCCAATTTGAAGACGAACTATATATTTAATATAATGGTTGTCAGAAAAGAAGAATGCTCAACCAATGTTGCTAAAGTTCCCTAGACCTTGTAAAGCTCCATAAAATAAACCACAAGGAAAAGATGCCTTTCTCGAATGGATAGGTATGGATAGATGCCTGAGTATATAAATGGATGCGCGCAACGAAGTTTTTTACTGTGATTTTTGCAAGGTTTTCACTTCTCGTGGCGCCTTTTGAGGATTCACTTGCAGACTTTTGTTTTGAAGTTAGATTGACCATTAAGGGAGGGTATTAGAGTTGAATATCTCTCTATTTACGTTTCTCTCTCTTCAGTATATTTGTTTCTATTCTAATGGTCACTCTTCTTCCATGTTTCCATATTCTCTCTCTGTTCAATATGGAAACTTCCTTTTGTTTCTATTTCTCTCTTCAGAATGTTTCTATTTCTCTCTCTCTATTCATTATATAGAAACATTCTCTTGTACACTTGTATATATAGATCATTCTTGATCTCTGTTTAACAACACATTATTTTACCATAATAAATTTTGTGTGAATTTTTTTGCAAAGCATCTACAATCCTAACATGTCCTAAAACAACCAAATTGTTGTTGCATCCTACAAAACTTCCATCTATTGCACAAAAATAGTTTGTTTGGATTTATCTTCAAACCACTTAGAGGCGCCATATGACCTAATGACCTCCCAAATGAAGCCATGAAAGAATCTCTTTTCGAATCTAGTGCAAATTTGACATTGGGGCATAACTTTAAGCATTCCTTCAACATTTGAACATGTCTTTTGCAATCTATAAATTGATAAGTCACTAGGAACACCTTCAAGTTCTTCATCATCATTACATCAAAAATAAGAAATAAAATCCTTTTAAAATAGCTAGGGCATTATTGTACAAGTAGATACCATTCTAAACCATTAAGGTTGTCTTATTTTGTTTTCCTCCTTGATGCGTATTTCATTGTATGCACTAGACATGCCAAGGAATGAATCGATCTTTTGACCATAGTTCCTCTAGATCAAGCTATTAAAATAATAATGTAATGTTTCTAATGGTCATCTTTAGTGAGTTTGGTTTTATTAGTTAGTTTCTATTTTTATATTCAGTTAACGATTGTTTCATTTAGAAAACATCATCTTGTACTTTTCTATTTAATGAGACTTTGACTCCATTGTTTTATATCGAACTATCAATTTTTATAACATGGTATCAGAGCAGGTCTAGGTCTAACTCCTCATGGGAGGCCCAAGGTTTTGTGAGTTGCATGTTGCTTGCATGTGTTGTTTTCCGTGTGAAGTGTTTTCTTGTTTTACCACGTGATGAAGTTTGGCCGTTGTCTAAGGGTATTTTACCACCCGAAGTTTGTGTTGATGTTATATAGCATCGGGAGTTATCTTTCTCCTGAAGGCGAATCACTTGTCCAAGAAATGTGAAGGGTCTTGCATTTCGAAATTGAAAAGACTTGCATGGAGATGTGAAGAGACGTCCATTTATAATGAAGAGACTTGTGCTTGGAATGAAAAAGAGTCTTCAGTTGAAGATGAAGAGTCAAGTCTTCTATATATTTCTTTGTTTTGTGCATTGGTTGGGTGTTAGACACGCATTATATTGCTGGTTTTATGTGTAGTGGATGGATTGCTGGTTCAGTTTGAAGCACTACACACAGATCTCTATTATTTTATCAATAAAGCATTATTTCTTGTGTGGTTGGGTTTTTCCCCTCAAGTTGGAGGGTTTTCACAGGATAAATATTAGTATTTTTTTGTGTCATCTATTCTTGCATGTTTTGTGTTAAGAATCTTTTGTTTCTCTACTATTCTTTAGCATGGTATCAGAGCGGGTCTAAGGAAACGATCCGAACCAGAATAGAACAATTGGATTCTAGAAGAATCGTAAAGTCTAATGGGAGTCGAATATGTTGTTCAAAATGAGGGATTCATATGAGAACGTGTAGATGAAGAGCCTTAAAGGGTAGAATCTCTGATGAAGCTTCTTACCTAGACAGGGAGGATGTTGTCATGTTCCTCTATGCTTTACATGGTTGGCATTCATGTCTATGAGGATAGCAGATGTACTGGTGTTCAAATTTTTCATTCTCTATAACTGTGTGATGGCCGAAAGATCTATTGGTGGATTGTGAGGAAATTTAGGCAATAAAGAGATAAGTATTTGAATATTGATCATGAATTTTATGCAATTAATTCATGCTAGAATATTGAGAATAGTGAATCATATATGCTTTTAGCATTGATCTTTATATTTTCTCTTTAAGAATAGTTTGATTCTGTGAACTATTGCTAATCTCTCTAAAAATGCTTCCAGGACGGATTGAGAAGCAATGGGATGATGAGAGATTACATGCAAAGTCATGCAAGCTATAGAAATGAACATGGGAACGCTACTTGCAGCCATGGGACTGAATTGATGGCACATAACTTCATTGAAGAGAAAGAACCTATTCAGATTGCCATTGCAATTAGTTTCTTCGAAGAGGAAGAAATGACATTCAGAGGGAGACTATTCAGATTTCTATGAGAAAGAACCTATTCAGATTGCCATTGCAATTAGTTTCTTCGAAGAGGAAGAAATGACATTCAGAGGGAGACTATTCAGCTGTAGAAATCAGATTCAGAGGGAGCTTGAGTGGCAGATGTAGAATGCCAAGTCCTTTGCAGACGATCAGCAAGCTTGTGTAGCAGTGACTACAAAAGCTCGTTGTTGGACAAACATTGGAGCCAATTTCCTGGTATTGTGATAATCAAAGCCATGAGAATGCTGCCCCTGTTGAGAGGGAGTCTCAGCTGAGATCAGCTGAGAGGGAATCTCAGCATTCATATGATATTTTATATGTTTTAATGAGTTCTTCTCTGAGAGGGAGAAGTTCGAGGTGCAATCCCTTGTTAATGAGTTCTTCTTTGAGAGGGAGAAGTTCGAGGTGCAATCTCTTGTTAATGAGTTCTTCTCCGGAGAAGTTCGAAGTGCAATCCCTTGTTAATGCATTCTTCTTTGCAAAAGAAGTTTGAGGTGAAAGCCCTTGTTCCACCCTCTGGGAGTTGCTATGGTGGATCCACCTTGTGTGACTAGCTATGGTGGATGTCATGTGAGAGACTCCATGACTTAGCTCTTGTGTTATTCACCCTCTGGGAGTAGCCATGGTGAACATCATGTTGAGATGACGATATTACATTGAGAAAATCTGTGATAAAGTTTTTGGTTTTCTCACAATGGGTGTACCCATTGTAAGGGCCATGTTGAGAGAATCCATGACATGAGAATCTGGAAAGATACCTCCCTAGCTAAGAGGGGGTGTTGATGTTATATAGCGTCGGGAGTTATCTTTCTCCTGCAGGCAAATCACTTGTCCAAGAAATGTGAAGGGTCGTGCATTTGGAAATTGAAAAGACTTGCATGGAGATGTGAAGAGACGTCCATTTAAAATGAAGAGACTTGTGCTTGGAATGTAAAGAGTCTTCAGTTTCGAAGATGAAGAGTCAAGTCTTCAATATATTTCTTTGTCTTGTGCATTGGTTGGATGTTAGTCACGCATTATATTGCTAGTTCTATGTGTAGTAGATGGATTGTTGGTTCAGTTTGAAGCATTGTACACAGATATCTATTATTTAATCAATAAAGCATTATTTCTTGTGTGGCTGGGTTTTTCCCCTCAAGTTGGAGGGTTTTCCCAGGATAAATATTAGTGTTTTTTTGTCATCTATTCTTGCATGTTTTGTGTTAAGAAACTTTTGTTTCTCTGCTAATCCGGTACATAACATTAACAGTTTGGTGTTTTGTTGCGTGAAGGTTTCTATGATGGGTTGTTTTGTTTGCCGCAGTTGTGACTTATTTCCTGCAGTGCGAAGGTTTTGCATGATTTTGTCCTAAAAATCATGGTCTCTTGGGTTTTCTAATTTTTGTCCTTAAAAAATTAGTGGGTGGGTTTTAATAATTTTGTCCTAGAAAATTATGCTGTAGCTTTTAATAATTTTTTTCCCTTAATTTTTGGGAGAGTTTTATAATTTTTGTCGATAAAAAATTAATTGTGGGTTTTGTGCGATTTTGTTTGGCTTAAAAATTGTTTTGTAAAAGGGTTTTACTGTTTTTCCTCAAAAACGAGATTTTGTATTCTGGTCCGTGTCTCATATTTTGTGTCTTGGGTTTTGATCAATTTTTTCCCCAAAAATCATGTTTGGTTTTTTCGATTTAATCTGTAATGAGCCTAACTTGGCCTCATCTTTAAACCATGAAATTTTCATCAATTACTGTGCAAATCATATAGTTGACATTTTGTCAAATAGTTGGCAGGCAAACTGGCACTGGGCTTAACCTAGCTTGTAGATAATTTCAATTGCTTTGTTTGATATTATGATATTCCTCCACTGATTTGTAGAAGGATTTGAAAGCATATATAATTTCTTTCGTCTTAATAATCACATCTTTCATATCATTACAATTTAAACAACATACTTCACTGTTTCAGAATTCTAGAAATTAAATTTAGTTGCCAAGATCACATCTTCTTACATATGCATTTAATGATTATTACAATACCAACTATATCCATGCCTCATACAAAACGTCTTTTAATGCTACAAGAAAGAAACATTTTATTGAAAGAACCTGAAATTCCACCTTTGATGCCTCGCGTGGTCTGTATTGTGGCTGCTGGATGCTCTTTCTTCTACGTACAGGAAACTGAACACACCACCCCGAAATCAACAGCAAACCACTTCAACTAGCTAGCCGCGGTTTGTACAAATCTGCAGCTCCCCACGTTAGGCATGGTTGAGGAGTTGCGGCTGGTGTGCTAGGAGCTAGCTACAGCCGCCTGCAAGGGAATGCTCACGCCAAGCCTGCCTTCTTCCTCACGCGATGAGCAGCATATCAATTGGAAACGCAGCAATATTAAAACGTCACCATGGAATTAATACAAATTCCTCTCAGCCATGGTGC
>MU226780.1:1662357-1691145 GCA_018584345.1 Thuja plicata | reverse complement strand
TGCCCAACATATAATACCAACAATAATGGCAACCTTAGCAAATTTAATCAAATAATAATAATAATTCACCCGTCTTGCGAAAACCACTGAAGAAGCATCAGAATCGAAATCTGTTTGCGCTGGAGTGCTCCTGATGATAAAAGATGATGAACGAACCTAACGAGGTGACTTACTAAAAATAGACGCTCTCTCCAAGATTCTTGGAGCCCAAACCGGAACCCAGAAATGAAAACCGAGAGCATCATTCAACTCCTCTAACTCATCTGAGCTCATCGGAACTATCCCTTGACTTACTATAAATAGTAAGTTCACACCCATGACCCTCTAAACCCCTCACCAGACCACGAGGATCGCAATAATGACCTGGTACCATCATTTCAATGACCTGCTGAAAAATGGGGACATTACATAATCCTAAAAAATAATTTCCCGGTTTTCACATTTTTTTCCCAAAAAAATCATGACCGGTGTTGCTAGTCTCAGGGTTCTTTCGCTTTTTTCAAAAAAAAATCACTGAAGGGTTTTGTCAAATTTTTCCACAAAAATCATGATTTCTTGTAGTTGTTCTAGATCGCACCTAGAGTTGCTAGGGCAACGATCTGCACAAGGGTTTGACAATTTTCTCCTCAAAATTGTGGTTTCAGTTTCATCTCGGTGTCTCTGGTTACAAGGTGATACCTTTGATTCCCAACATAAGGTTGAATGGTTTGTGGTTATCTTGGTCATTTCCAGAAGTTCTACAGATTCAAGGAGGATATCAGCACCAAGCTCATGTCACAAAGTGTTCTGATGAGGAGGCAGCCTTCTATGCATTTGTGATTACAAGACCTGCAGATGTCTTCAATAGGGTAGTTAGAGTGATGACCATTAAGGGAGGGTATTAAAATAATAATGTAATGTTTCTAATGGTCATCCTTAGTGAGTTTGGTTTTATTAGTTAGTTTCTATTTTTATATCAGTTAACGATTGTTCCGTTTAGAAACATTGTCTTGCACTTTTCTATTTAAGGATACTTTATCTCCATTGTTTTATACTGAACTATCAAGTTTTATAACACAAGCTAGTAAAGGGAATAACTTTAAATATATTTGAATTTGTACCTCCTTCAAATTAATCATTGAGGGTGATAGTTAGCAGCATAGTTTTACTTTGAATATTGCCTTGGCCTCAAAAACCCTAACAATTTTTGCTAGGGTTATCGCTATGTGTCAAGGATTAAACCAATAGAATAACACTTTCAAGAATCAAGAAACCCATAGACATAACTACAAGAGTCAATTCAATACAATAACTCAATGGTTAAAAAACTCATATACTCCTATCTTCCAATGTAATGATACACTTTACCAATTCTCTAGTTCAAGGACTTCAACATCCATAACATTTTTATTGTGTCAATTGATTGTTATTCTTTCTTGAAGTTAGATGATGTGGACTCTTGACCTATTATGGTCTTGATATTGATGTTAAAATTGCACCCTTTTGTTCTATCAACAATACCTTCATGCTCGGTGCTCACTTGACCTTCTCTATCACCACCCCTCCGACAACAAAATCAACAATCCAAGCTTGGCATGATCCACCTACATCCAATCATGAATCAACATTCTCTTGTTTGAACCTATTGTGCTTCCATGACTTCTAAAGATCTAATCCAATACCAAATTG
Source organism: Thuja plicata (assembly GCA_018584345.1). Taxonomy (NCBI): domain Eukaryota; kingdom Viridiplantae; phylum Streptophyta; class Pinopsida; order Cupressales; family Cupressaceae; genus Thuja; species Thuja plicata. The sequence continues at coordinate 1,689,477 of MU226780.1, read as the reverse complement.
AATTTCCATTCCCAACTAGAATGGAAGTGGACACGGAGTCAACATGTTCAAAATTTGCCAAGTGCTCCTGAATAAAAAAATTCAATTCCAGCCAAAATCTACTACCATCAATCAATGTTCATCCTAGAGTTTCCTTTGTACACTTAAATTTGATCAACTACCTTTGCCATAAATGTCATGTCATCCAAGACTTTGTCATTCTATGTCAATTCCTCTATCTTTGTCCTACTTAGTGGTATTCCTAGCACAAAGCATAAGGACCATAGAATGTATAGCAGTTTTCCAATCTTGATGGATATCAAATTTTTGGTTATATATTTGTCAAGATCAACATGGACATATAACCAATCTTCTCTCTTCAACATTATGCCTTCTTGAATGCATGAGACTCCTTAACCATTGCATGTTGGACTTGGTCCCTTGCATCTGCTAACCTTTATAAATTGTTTTTTAAACACTAGATTTAGGTACTAATTTTTTAGATTATATTCTTGTTACAACAGCATCACACTCTGGTTCTACTAAATTCACATTTCTCTTTGTCCACATAATCTATGTTTTCAAGATAAACCTTCTTGTGGCCTATTTAGCTAGTCTACTTACTTGCTAGTCTCAATTAAATTGTTTGTACTTGTTACACTCAACAATTTATAACAATACATTCATTAACTTCTCTTTCAACGCATCATCCTCACTTTTGGTACCTTCAACAACCCCCTCATCTCAAGTTTCAATATCCACTGATCATAGCTTCTATGGAGGTTGATGCTTCTATGACCAATACTTATTCTTCATGATTTCATGTTACAATTGAATCCATCTATGCATCCCTTATCACCCTACATTTCTCACAAATATGATTACTAGAGCAATTTGCTTTTGTATGGTCCTCTCTACAAAAAGTTGTTCCCCATACTTCTTTTGCTTCACGTTATCATTTGAATAATGTCTTTTCTTAAAGAGGTTATGCTATGGGACTCAAAGGTGTGTCCTCCAAGTTGCTAATTGTTTGTGTTCTTCTATCAGATTTATCATCATTCTACAAGTATATAGCTGGATCCTATGCATCGTTGGATGTCACAAATGATACAATCAATCGATTAGTTTTTAATTTCAATATAAACCATATGACAAACCACTATATATTCAAAACATTAATAGGAGACTTCTACCACGTACAAATTTCTTCTCAATCTCATATTATATATGGGGATAGAATTTTTATTTCAATGTTGTGTTTTATAAATCTGTCTTAATCTTATTTTCGTTGTGAACTAAATTGAACTTTAGAGACTTTCCTCAACTTCTCCTAAGTGTTATACATTCGTCTCATCTAGTTCCATGTACCAATCGTGTGTGATTCTCATACCAATATCTTTCATTCTTTTGTCCATTTCCATTCCAAATGGCAATGCATGTATTACAATCCTTATACAATCTTACTTGCTCTCATCCATGAATATTCTATAGAGGACTCACCATGGAATCCCTTTACTTTTTGTCAGTTCCCAATACACACTCGTAAGTCCCAATTCAATCCACCTATTCTTAACTTAGCAAACCCTTATCTTTGGTTTCTTATCATTAAAAATTTGCAATTTGAAGGGGTTTGATCACAACGTAGGACAAACTAATGTTGAAAACACTAACTTAGAAATCATTAAACCCTCACTTAAAAACCTTAATTTGAAAATGGGAAATTAACAGCCCAATTGAATATTGGGGCCTTGATAAAAAATTAGCAAGCACTAATTTAGAAACAAGAAAACCATTATACCCAATATAAACTAGTAAACTCTAATGCTATGTTTAGCAATTCAAAAATAAAAATGAAATTGGGAAAACAAAACCATTATTTTAAGTAATTAAAAAAAATAGCAAAGCCAAACACCTAAAACCTAACTAGCAAACATCTATCTTAATAAAGCTTAATTTCCAAATATCTTAATAAAGCTTAAGTATGCCTAGTTTTCAAAAAACTTTTAATGAAGGAAGGTGCAAACAAATCAACTCAAATACTAGTAATCCCAACTATATTTTGAAGCAAGTTGGACTCAACTCCACTAAGCCATTAAGCTCATTCGCTAGTCAAAATGACAAGGATGCAACTTGAAGAGGAAAAAGAACTAGCAACAGTTCCAACAAGAATTTCAAAAAAAAAAATCTTGCAACAATTCCAACATGAATTCAATTACAAAGCATGCAAAATTGGTCTACTTTTGCACATTGACAAAATCACTAACTATATGGCCTTACACTATCATGACAATTATGCCTAAGTTGATTCATGGCAATTATGCCCTAATGTAAATAGGAACTTTACCTATGTTGAAAAGAAAAGATGACATCCAGAAATAGTGTCTCTTCATGTTCTTTGTGTTTGGACTTCTTGATTCAAGTCATTTGTTGAATTTGTTAAATACAAACTTAAGGAGTAATTCTAGGGAATCTGAATGCTACTTGATTTAGTGTTATAAGTTGTAGCCTGTAGTTGCAAAAGAAGAGTGTGTCTTGAAGCAAGTTTCAAACAATTTATAAGTTGTAAGCGTGAATATGTTGTTAGTATGCTTGGAGGCCTCTACAAGGCAATGAGCCTATAAAATTGCAAAGGAAATAGTGGCAAAATAAGCCAAGGCCTTACTCTTCTAAAGTTTTTTAATTTAGCAAAATTGTTTGATTCCTTAAGAAAATACTATAAGGAAAATACACATGATAAACCAAGTTGTTTTCACTTGAGATATGGTTCGTGTTGGTCAAGCTATAAATATCTATGTTATTTATAGATCAACTTGCACCCCAAAGTCCTAAATTAGCAATTCTTTTAATGCATATCACACCTTGTAAGGCTACCTTGACTCAAGTTTCCCGATATTCTTACCCAACACATTGTTGGTAAGTAGTTGGAGTTTTTGTAGTCAAAGTCAATAAAGCTTTTAGTGCATGCAGTACCTTATAAGCCTACCTTGAATCACAATCAATTATCAATGTCAATACTCCTACCCAATGCATTTGTTTGTTGATGTTATATAGTGTCAGGAGTTATCTTTCTCTTGAAGGTGAATCATTTGTCCAAGATATGTGAAGGGCCTTGCATTTCGAAATTTGAAAAGACTTGCATGGAGATGTGAAGAGACTTGCGCTTGGAATGTAAAGAATCTTCCATTTCGAAGATAAAGAGTCAAGTCTTCTATATCTTCACTTTGTAATATTTCTCATGGTGGTTTGATGGTGATGTTTGCTATGAGAAATTTGATAATATTGTAATCAGTTTTTTTATCTCTCAATAATAGAAGCAATTCTTTGTGGCTGGGTTTTTCTCCCTCAAGGAGGGTTTTCCCGAGATAAATTATGTGTCTTAATTGTTCCTTATTTTTTATTTTTGTTGTTTATCTGTATTCCTGGTATAAAACATTAACATTGTTAAGCAATTAGAGTTTTCTTAGTGGAATATAAGTGAGATATTTTTAATTGTATGGGATTTTTACAGTGTTTCTATAAGCTTTGGGGACATAGACACAACATTTTGGAGACTTGTTGGAGAAGCTAATAAAATAATATTATTTATATTTATATTTAAAACTTTCCTAAATTTCGTAAAAGCAGATTACATGTCAACTATTAGAAAATTGATGCTACCCACTATGCAAAATCAAAGCACCCTTGAATGAAATCAGTGCCAGAAAAATGTACACTAGCTCATCCAACCTTTATTATAGTCTTCCGAATTCCCTAACCCTGGAAGAAAAAATTTGGAATTCTTCTGTTACGTTGTTTGTCAGTCATTCATCTGAATAAAATAGATTGGCAGACCCTGATGTTCGAACACTGCTTTTTGTCATCAACAATCTTTCCAAATATCTTACAAATAGAAGTGGGATTTTCACTATATTGGTTTGCTTGTAGGCCTGACATATCTCAATTTGTTGGCAACTCAAGTATCAGCACAAATATCTTCTTACTTTCTATGATGTATCGAATTTATAACCATACTCACGAAAAAAAATGTAAATGCACCATCAAACTAAAACTTGCTTCAGATTTATAACATGGACCTGACCCACTTGTAATCCACCCCATATAGTTCATTCCTAGCTAGTTGCAGATTTAAGTTACCATGTACTCAACCATGCTCCAAGCTATGATAGAATGTACAGACATCCAAGCAGACATATTTTATAGGAAAATGATAAGTTAAGGAATGATGTGTTAAAAATGAGATCAAGAGGAAATTTTTGCAGGCTTAAATTGCTGGTTGTAGGGGAAATCGAGGACAGCAGACCATACCCAAAAAGTCCCCAAAACATCCAAAGAAATGTCCCCCACATCAGAAAGACATCCTAGGGACAATCTCCCAAAAAAGGGGTTGAGAGGAGACTTTCTATCCCTGTCCCCAGGACATTTCCCATCCCAAAAACTCCAAAGACCTATCCCCAGGAGACATTGGAATTTTACAAAACATTTGTATTTAGCAATCCTTCAGAAGGTTAATTGAATTGAAATTACTAGCACAAATCCATCTTAAGATTGGTTAGCATCTCGAGTCATGGAGTGGCATCCTGATGACTCAATGTATCAATCCTTGTACTTTTACACTTGTTGTGGGAATTACAATAACCATTTTGCATATCTCTCAGTCACATCAAATCCATGTTAATGTGAATCTATACTGATGTCGACATTGTTAATCATCATATTCCCTAAAGTCGAAAAGATATGCGGCCTTTGCTTTCTCCAAAAGGCAAAGACAGCGGAGGGCATTATTTTCAAGCGCCCATCTACCTAAGTTGTTTGATTTGAATCCAATCATGATAATTCATAAAAGACTTGTTAAAGGAAAAATTTGTAATTGAACTCAAATAATAGAAATACATTTTTATAATATTAAAATTACATAATAAAAATAGATACGCATTTCTAATTAACTCACAGATTTTATATAGGAAAGCAAATCAAAATGAATGCACGGTTCTTGCTAAATTTAAGACTTACAAGATTAAAACATTTCAAATATGCAACCAAACAAACATATCAAATACGAAGCTTTTATTAATCACGGTATATAGCTCCTATTTATCTTTTGCTGGTTGATTTTCTTTTGAAAGAACATGGAAAAAGAAACTAATTATAAGATTTAAATAACTAGTCAATTCTGTGAGTTTACTAGAGTCTATATTTTCCATAAATTTATTATAAGACAAACGTTTACTTAATAAAATAGAAATTAAAAAAATATATTTGTTAAAACTGTCGACTGGGAATTAGGGGGAAATTAACATGAAACAAAAAGCCAACCATGAAAGCCATTACATGTAATATAAACCTAATCTAACCAATGATTATCAAAATGAAATGCATAAAAACGATAAACAAACTCAAAATCTATGCATCTCCTTGACATCATTCCATTGTTGTTTTTTTCTCGAATTTGATGTTGCTCTCAAATTGCAAAGTGCACTAATGCGACAAATGATAATGATATGATGATAATGAGGATAATCGAAGGAGCATGGTTCGTTGAAAATGAGGATTGTGGCCTCAATTTATAGATTTACGAAATCAATTGAACAGACAGGATTGATTGATGATTGACGGCTCTGATCACTTGAAAGGGTTAGTTAAGTGGAGGCAAATAGGAAAATTCCATTTGCAAGTGGAGAGGGAAATGGAAGTTAGGAGGAGTTAAGTGGTGAGAAGTTGAGTGAACAGGAGTGAAAAGTGGAGAGAAGGTGAGTGACAAGTGGAGGGGTTTAGGAAAGAAAGTGATGTGGAGTTAGAAATGGAGTGCTCACATGTTAGGAAATTAAACAATTAAATAAAATTATTTATTTAATTGTGAGTGATAAAAGGGAGATAAATAAATAAACATATTTATTTATCATAGGAGGGACATTAGGATAGTAGGTGAAATAATTAAATAATTATTTGCCCTAGGACAAATTAATGTTGGAAAGACAATGATTAAATAATTGTCGAAATTATTTTAATCGGACCAATGAAAGAGCGATGCAAGCCAAATTGGCAGGTAACGATCGAATCACAACGCAATTAATAATTAATTAAATAATAAAAAAAATTTAATTAATGAAAGGACACGACATCAACGAATGATAAAGACCAATCAATTGACATAGAGGAACATAGGAACATGATTGAAGATAAATCAAAGAAAAATAAGACTCGCTAGATCAAGCAAGTCAACAGTCATTCTAATCTTGTTGCCAAAGTTAACTGATTGTTTGATGATGATGATGTCTAGTTTCAAGAATGAAGAACCTTGTTTAAGACAGATAGTCTAATTTCGAGTATACCACACCATATATAAGACAAATGATGGGCTAATAGGGATTGATTGATGTTTGATTGATATGACATGTTGATGGAACTAATTGTTGACTAGATTGATAGGTTGTCTATTGTCATGTGATTTGCTAAGCGTAGTGTTTTGCTTGTTTTCATCTGTGTTCACTCTAATGTTTGTCTTTGCAAGGGACAATTTATTGATGAAATGAAATGACTGTTTTTGGATTTTGACTGTTTTTCAATTTTTAGGATTTTCGGGTTATTTAATTTTTGTATTTTTTCAAGACGATTTCCAATTGTTTTTGGTTTTTTTAGGACATTTTATGATGTTTTTATTCTTTTTTCAGGATAGTGTACGATGTTTTTGGTCTTTTTTAGGACATTAGTGCTCAAGCAAGAAATATTTATTTGCCCCCAATGTCTAGCAAGGGCATGGACATGAATGACACGACGGAATTGGTGGAATGGAAATGGATAGAGGAAAGATGGTGGTGGCTTATTATGGCATCAAAGCTGCTTTAATTTCCAAGGACTATCAAATGATGGGATAACATTTTTTTCAAGCTAAGGGATTGGACATGACAAGATACGGTGATGGCATGGTGCACTGAATGGCATATGGTCCACATGACTGGACATGTCAAGAGGTTTTTGAGAACATATTTTGCATTTTATGTCCTTATATCAAGATCAAGGGATGGATTTGCATAGTAAGGGTATAGGACATGGATAGGATAAGCAAGATCATAAATGGATAAGGTAAGGGATATGGATTGATAGGTGTGAATAAGGTAACCAATATAGACTAAAGGAATGTGGACAACGTGAAGCAGATAGGATAGATTATGCTTATGGCGATGCTTAGCCTTGTCTAGATCAAAGATGGAAAAGGGAATATGGATGAAGAGATGATGATGGATACAAGGGAGGAAAAGATAATGAAGGAGGTGATGGATATGGTGTGATAGGATAACATGGATGAAACCTGCCCCCAAGTGTGTAATGCAAGAGGATGATGGATTACATGTGACGCATGTTTGCCAAGTTTTCATCATGGTACTTGCCCAAAGCACTTGTTTGCCAAGTTTTCACTAGTGGACACATTATTACTAATCACTATCTTTTTCTTTTTTTCTTTTTTTTCATTTTGACTTTTTGACATTTTTTTGGAAGATAATAGATGCATGGTAGGAAATCAAGGAAGGACTCAAGCATCTTGTTCTTTGGATGATACCCTTGACAGATATCCAATAATGGACCATGGATATGAAGGTATGCTCAAAGACGTTGGTAGGAGAGGTGATGGAATGGATGATTGGATGGAACAAGATAAGGATTTATGCAAAGGATTGGATAAGATGGATGAAAGGCTGGAAAATAGGTGTTAGATGATAGAGGTAGTGCAAGAAGAATTGTTTTTGAATGGATGGGAATGTGGGCAAGATCAACATTGGCACACACCTTGAGGGGTAGTGGAATGATGGAGGACACGCAAATTTCGCATTTCGGGACTTTGATGGAAGAGTAGATGTGAATTTTGGGACATAAGGACCCAAAAACATATTTGAAAGATGTTAGACGTTTAGATGCAGGGATACTGATTTTGGATGCCAACTTTGATTTTTCTTTAGGATGTTGTGCTTCAAGGAGCCACTTAGGAATCCACATGGATTTTGATTTTTCATTCTTTTGTGGTTCCTTGAAACGCATTGCTTCTACAAAGGACTTAGGAACCCATATGGCTTTTAACTTTTTTTCTTTTGCTCAACGACCTTTTAAATATTTCTTTTCTTTTTGGATCACATTTTTCTTTGTTTTTACATGTCGATTAGACAAGACGTGTTGATCCTTGAATGCACGTGGATTTTTGGACTTACGGATTTTATGCTTGGCATCCAAATTGCTAGGAAAAGGAATAGGATTCATGGGTGGATACGAATGATATGGAGTTCTTTTGGATGGGTGGTTGCATGTTCTCAAAGATGTGTCTTTGCTGATCTAGATTTATGAAAGGATAAATAGATTTTGAACTAGTAGATGGAGGAATATATGGACCTAAGATGGTTGGAAAGGATGAAAGGGAAGGCATATGTTTGGATTTAAATTTAGCATGGATACCGTCTTAAGAGTGGGATATGTAGCCCAAGCCATGACCATTAAGATTTGCTTTGATATGAAAGGGTTCTAATATACCTTGTTCATGGAGGCTTAACCCTTTGCCTCGAAAATGCATGCTTTATCAAATTTTTGTACCAATAGGATACTTGTGTAGAAGTGATGGGGTCATGAGGGGGATTAGGAGGAATAATAGGGTCTTGAAGTGGAATAGGAGCATTAGGACATCGATATGAAGGGATGGTGGGATCTTGAGGAGGATCTAGACAGATGATGAGATCTTGCGGTGGACATGAAGATGGAGTGGTAGGATCTTGAGGAGGATCTACACGATGATGGTATCTTGTGATGGACATGAAGATGAAGGGATAGTTTGATCTTGACTAGGAAGTGGATCATTGGATTCCATTTTAAGGATGTTTAGCTCTTGATTTTGAATGGAATCATTGGGAAAGGGAAAGGAATGTCATGATCTTGCTTAGGAAGTGGAATGTCAACATGACTTGGAAGGGCATTGTGTTCTTGAGATGGAAGGGGATCATCTTGGATGCAATGAAAAGGGATGGTGGGATCATCATGAGATTCTAGGAAGATGGGATCTTGGGCAACAATTGGATGGGATTGGTCGTTGTTGGTATCTTGATCTTCATCTGTTTCAAGACTAGTTTCTTTTTGCTTTTGGATCATCCCCTTGACATTGGGGTATGATTTTGAATTTGCGAAGGGGATTCTAGGAAGGAATCAATGTTTTGACCTGAGGGAGATGGACTTTGAACAGGACTCTCTGAAGTCGGTTTGAATGGGAATGGAGCACATGGTGGCGGTGATGGTATGGGGTCTAGAATTTTTGAATCATGAAAGGAACTTGCATTATGAACTAGATTAGCTTGGAAATCTATTATGGATAGCCCTTGGGAGGTTTCATCATTGGATGTATCATTTGATAGAGATAGTGTAGACTACTCTTGTGAAGCTTCAGGGGATGAAAGAATGGAGGCTACTTGAGGACCAATTTCTTGATGGGACGTGGGTGTCATTGATGTTATTGTTTTGGATTAGCCATTGCTAGACATGGGTAAATGATTTCGATCATGCTTCGAAATAATTTCTTATAAATAATTTAGTCTTGCAAGCAACTCCTCATAAGTTTTGGGTTGATGTTTTTGATGCTTGTGTAGTTTTGTTTGTGATACCATGTTGATGTTTGTGTGTCATAAGGCATTTGTTGATTGGACCTGTGGCACAATGAGTGGTACATGGACTACGCTTGGTTGATATCCAAAGGGTGGCATTTTTGTAACTACATGTGTGTTTATTTGGGACACCCTTGGTGGTGCATTTGAGGACATAAGAGAAGGTTCACTAACATGTGAAGCGACCAATGGTAAATTTGCTTGTGTTATTTTATGTGAGCTTGGTAGGGGTTGACTTGATTGCACAATTACTTGTGTTACTAGGGGTTGTATGGTTTCTTGAGGAACACTTGATAATTTAGATTGAATGCTACCAAAACCCGATTGCATTGGTAGGAAAATCGGTTCAAAATTTGGTGGTGGTCCTAATTGAACTATACCAAACTCTAGTTGCATGTTTGATGGTGATGCGGGTGGAACTACATTAGGACTTGGGTCAAAACCTGATTGCATGTTGCTTGGTTCAAAATCTGGTTGTGTTGGGTTGAACTCTGGTTGTGTTGTGTTGAACAAGTTTTGTTTTGAGATTTGATTGAACGAAGTTTGATCTAGGATTTGATTGAATAGGGTTTGATTTCATACTTAGTTAAATGAGGTTTGAATTCGAACTTGATTGAATGTGGCTTGATTTGGAATTTGGTTAAATGGGGATTGATTTGTGATTTGATTGAAGGGATCTTGATTTGGGATTGAGTTGAATGAAGTTTCATCTAAGATTGGATTGAAGTTTGTGTTCGTTGGTTGAAATTGGTTTGTCATGTCTGTTTGTGAAATGAGAGTTGGTATGTTTGTTTGTGATATGAGAGCTGGTATGTCTATTTGCCTAAGGTTTGGATTTGAGCATCCAAATTTTTAAAGTAGTTTAGATATCTGGCCTCTATTCTTTTCAGCATTTTTCAATCTTTTGTTCCAAGATCTCTAGTTCCTGAGCTAGTTTTTTGTCTAGTAATGGAGAAATAGGGATGACACTTGTTTGGACATGATAAGTTTGATTCAAATTTTGGGACATGAATTAATTGGGTTGATGTGATTGATAAGTTGATTGTGATGACATAGTCCCATGAAAGTAGGAAGGTTGATATGGGGGTGATGCACTTTCAATTGGAGGGTCGCCTTCTCTACGCTATAAGTAGCGCCAATCCATCATGTTTGTTTCGGACTAAGATCAAGGAAGCTTTATTTTTTTGTTGAGTTTTTCATGGAATTTTTTTTTTTTGTGTTTTTGAGATTTTGGAATGAATTTGGCAATGCAACTATGGTTATGCTATGTTTTTGTGCTTGTCAAAGCTTTTGGATGAAATGAAATGCAACTAAAGATGGCAAATGTGATCCTATGTTTTTTAGTTTTTGGAGTTTTGAAAACCTTGGAAACGCAAACATATGGACGTAACCCTAAGACACTAAAAAGAAATTGAGACCTTAAATGGTCAAAAGGACAAATGATGGATAATAATAAAGTTGTACCAATCACTAAACTGATGAGCTAGGGTTTTGACTTGTCGATAGTGATGATAAAGGACAAATTTGACAAGGTCTAGATCTCCTAACAATAACCTAAGTTTGATCTAAGAATTGATCTTGCGATTTTCAAATCTGATTTTGGAATCTAAAATGCAAGACTAAGACCTACTCTAGGGAATTGAAATGACCTAATATGAAGGATTTGATTTTTGAATATAAAAAGACTTGTGTGGGACAATGCAAATTAAGGCAACAATGGACTTAAGACTTAGGAAAATGACAATGCAAGTTTAACCTAAGGTGACGCATATGTTTTTGAAATGCAAAGTTGAAACAAAATTCTCAAAGTTTCCAATGGTTTTGCTTCAAAAAAGTTTTGGACAAAAGTTTTAAAGTCTCGAATGTTATTGACAAATTTGATGGGACAACTGTGTTTGGAAAAAATTGTTCTAAGTTTTGATTTTGATTGGAAATGTTATATGAACACTCACTTAAGGCACATCAGACAGAATAGTTGTTTGATTCTGAAAAATCAGAGTAAGATCTGGGGGCCTAAATTAGCCCATGTTTGAATTTACTGGTCATCACATTGAAAACTCTTGTGAGCAAGCACAACATAGGATGGAAAGAGGATACTACTTGTTGCAGCTCCCGCAGCAAGAAAATACCCATTCAAGGTGAACACCTAGAGGTCAGGTGGCACATGCTCAAGGACTAACACCAACACACCTTTCCTCTTACCTTGACAGTCCAAAAACCTTATAATTGAGGGATTCTTGTCTCGAAATGAGGGGTACATGGAGAGTATCTACGGGATACACTCCGCACACCCTGAACTGACAAGTATGGGATTTGGGCCTCTAAATACAAAATGGTTCCTAATAGTTCTTCGGGGAACATCTCCACCTACAAAAATTTGCAAAGCAAGCTACTTAAAGCTCTGACAACCCTTATGGATCCAGGGCCACTAGATACCCAGCTCAGATTGCACTTTGATTGTATGCTTCGAATTGGACAAGCCTTCACTTGCTACCCTTTTATATAGCGGCCTAAAAAGAAAAACCGCTCGAGGACAAACCAAGAGGTGATGAATCCCCGAGGACGCCTCTCCTAAAAAAAGAAAAATCGGGCATTGTTACGCTTTTCTCTTACACTCAAGGTCCACGAAAGTATGGGGAGAGGATACTTAGTGCAACTGTGGGTCCACCCTACGATGTGTAACTGCACCAAACACAACAACCAGACACTTGTTGATTTACCCATTAAGAAAGGAAATGTGATCAAAATAGCACAAATTGTCGTTCTTTTCCTTCCTAATTAGAACTGGGTGAAAATTGTAGGGTGAAATTTACCACCTAATTAATCTATGTGAAAATTGAAATTGTTTATTGACCACCTACTTAGATCTAAGTGAATTTGTTGTTTTTCATTGACCCATCTAATTAAATCTAAGTGAGATTGTTGTTGTTCATTAATCATCTAATTAAATATAAAATAAGATTTGTTGGTTCATTTAATCATTTTAGATCTTAGACGAAAAGCTTAAACTGAAAGATCCAATTAGCATTAGAAACTAAGAAACTAATGCATGTCAAAATCCTACAAAAAAACAATTAGATCAAATGAGGTACTTGCAGGATGATTGTGTTACAGGTGCATGTAGACACAAAACTCAACATTTTATTAGATTTTAAGTGTTCACGTCGAGTTCACCAAAAATGTCAACTAGGAATTTGGGGAAAATTAGCCTGAAACGAAAAGCCAGCCACAAAATCCATTACATGCAATATAAACCTAATCTAACCAATGAAATTATCAAAATGAAATGCATAAAAACAATAAACAAACTCAAAAGCTACGCATCTCCTTGATATCATTCCATTGTTCTTCTTTATCATCTAATTTGATGTTGCTCTCAAATTGCAAAGTGCACTAATGTGACAAATGATAATGAAACGATGATAACGAGGATAATTGAAGGGGCGTGGTTCGTCGAAAATGAGGATTGTCACCTCAATTTGTAGATTTTCAAAATCAATTGAACCAATAGGATTGATTGAAGATCGACAACTCCAATCACTTGAAAGGGTTAGTTAAGTGGAGGCAAATAGCAAAATTTCATTTGCAAGTGTAGAGGGAAATGGAAGTTAGGGGGAGTTAAATGGGAGTTAAAAAGAAAGTAATGTGGAGTTAGAAGTGGAGTGATTTTAATTATTAATTCACTCACATGTTAGGAAATTAAACAATTAAATAAAATAATTTATTTAATTGTGAGAGTGATAAAAGGGAGATAAATAAATAATTTATCATAGGAAGGACATTAAAATAGGGCTGAAATAATTAAACAACTATTTGCGATAGGACAGATTAATGTTAGAAAGACATAATAGTTAAATAATTGACAAAATTATATAATCGAACCAATGAAAGAGTGATCAAGGCCAAATTGGTACAGAATGATCGAATCAAAAGACGTAATTAATGAAAGGACACGACATCAATGAATGATAAAGGGCACTACACTTGGTAAGTAACATCAGCAATTAATTAGCAAAGAGTTGCAAGAACATTAACAACAGGAAATTGAACAAATAGCAATCATACCTTGTCAACCAATAACTAGGCTTGGAAGGACTTTATGCAAACACACCACTTGAGTGTTGATTTTTTACAGCAGAAATAGCACAATACACAAAATCGATAACACAGAACACAAAAGTTATCCTGGGAAAACCCTCTAACTTGAGGGGAAAAATCCCAGCCACAACATAAAATCACTTTTATTGAATAATAATAAGAGATTGATTCTTACAATCCTCACAAACGGGGAAAAAACCCAACAACACCATAAAATCACTTTTATTGAATAATAATCAGAGACTGATTCTTACAATCCTCACAAACTTCTGAGTCTGTACACACTTAAAGATCAATACCCAGCAATCTCTTTACACTAACAACGAACCTGCAATATGAACATGTCACACATAATGAGAACAGAGAACATCCACACTAATATCAAAACAAACACCCACGATAAATAACCAATGAGCACATACAGCAAACATACGATAAACACCCTCAGTGAATACACGATGTGTTTGATACAAAAATGATGAAGAAGCTTTTCAGAAACCAAGATAACTCTTCAACTGTCTCCAAAACGTGCCCAACAAGAATATGATACAAGACTAATAATTCCCATAGCACCAAAACGGTGAGCTCTTCATCTCTTGGATGTCGTGGCACATAAACCAACTATCGAACCCAAAAAGTCTCAAGTAACTGACCACGATACACAAAAGGAATGACTCTTCGATGACTTACACAATGAGTACATGAATCGTTCAGATGCCTCCATTGTGTTATCAGTCCATTCAGCACCTTACATCAACAACACATGAGAAATAGCAAACATTGGCATAAGAGAAAGACATCCAGTTGAACAATTCATACATCTTCAAAAATAATCTCATTCACAACAAGCAGAATGGAAACCAGCAAATTGGAATGTGAGATGGTTGTCTCAGATGAAGATGACTATCATAGGTGCGCAAAATATCTCCTGCAACTACATATCGCCAACACTCCCTCTTAGCAAAGGAGATATCTTTTCATATACTCATGTCATGGAATCTCTCAACATGACACTCACAATGGCTACACCCATTTGTGAAAAAAACAAAAATTTTATCACAGAATCTCTCAACATGATAATGTCATCGACTCACTCAACATGACGTCCACCATGGCTACTCCCATTAACACAAGCTCTTATCACGGAATCACTCAACGTGATATCAACATGGAATCTCTCAACATGATGTCCACCATGGCTACTCCCATGTGTGGAAAGAGCACATCTCTCAAGGGCTTTCACCTCATATTTCTCCATCTCAGAGAAATATACATTACAAGGGCTTTCACCTCATATTTCTCTGTCTTAGAGAAATATGCATTACAAGGGCTTTCACCTCATATTTCTCAGTCTCAGAGAAATATGCATTACAAGAGCTTTTACCTCATATTTCTCTATCTCAGAGAAATATGCATTAAAGAGCAACTGATGTTGAGATTCCCTCACCGCAGAGACTCCCAGAAAGCGCAGCATTCTCACACTGGATTGACAAAGAGCTTCTCACAGCTGGATTATCATAATAGATTACAATTGGCTCCAATGTTTAACCAAACCAGGAGGTTTCAAAGCCACACTGCTTCTTGAGCTTGTTGATCCTTTGCAAAGGACTTGGCACTCTCCCTCTGTCGCTCAAGCTCCTTGCATCAACCTCCTGACCTCCTTGTTCAAGCTTGCCTTAGAGGAATGGTTTCCGAGGCACACCTCCGGAACTTCTGACATGCTTGAGTCCAGTACTGTCCTCCTCGACCTCATTCCAGATTACCCTATTCTGGAGCTACCAATGTCAAATCCAGATTGATTGTGCAATTCTGTTCTTTGCAGCTACAGAGGTTTTTCCAAGGACTTTAGCACCTGGCCTTGCAACGTTGCAACCCACTTAGCTGACATCTTCACTTCTTCACAGAACTCCCTCTTGATCCCTGCCTTGAAGTGAACTCCCTTCAATTGACTGATCTTAGAACCTTAATGCTCTCAACTCGTTTCTTGAATTCTCAGAATTTAACTCCCTCTGATGTCATTTCTTCCTCTTTGAAGAAACTGGTCGCAATGCCAATTTGTATAGGTTCTTCCTCTTTAATGACGGTATGTGCCACCAATTCAGCCCCATGGCTGCAAGCAATGTCCCCATGTTTGTTTATTTCTACAGCCTGCATGACTTTCTTACAAGATGCATCAAGCTCTTACTTCCTTGAATTCCTTATGTAATCTCTCATCATCCTTTTGTTTCTCGATCCGTCCTGGAAGCATTTTAGAGAGATTAGTAATAGTTTATAGAATCAAACTAGGTCCCGAAAAGAAATATACAGACTAATGTTAGTAGCATACATAATCCACTATTCCCAATATATGAATTAATAACCACATACAACATTCATGAACATTATTCAAGGGTATGAAATACTTATCTCTTTATTGTCTAATATTCCTCACAATCCACCAATTGTTCTTTCCTGATCTTTGCACCTAAAGATTTAGATCTCGAGATATGCCCAAAATAAGAACAGCAACAAGTATGTTGAGATAGTGAATGTACCAACAGCAAAATTCAAAAACAACAACAGGTCTCACAAATAACACGGCATTACCAACATCCACAGGTTTAAACAATAAGATGTCCCTTTCAGCAGGTGATGTGAAATGCCCAGCATATACAGTTTCCAGAAACTAAGCAATTACCTCCTCCAATCAAGCTTCCAATTTGTAACGCACGGCAACAGTTATTAAAACACAACTATGTCACTGCAGCTCAAATCTGGAGAACATACGCACCAATACCATCGACTTCAATTTGCTTCTTATAGCTTGGAAGATGAGACGTCGTTTTAATCAAGAACTCTCCTAGAGAAATATTTCAATTCTAAAGCCCTCAATGTTATACCCCTGATAACATTAAAGAATCAAACTTTATTTATCCCTATCTTGTGTCTTTGAATTATGACTTTTGTGGCACTTAGAATTTGAGGAGCCCGTGCCAAAATATAAGACCGCCTTATTTTACAATGTCTCGATAATATTTAAAATATTGATTCTGACAACATGTATTTTCTATTTGATCTGAACGTATTTTCTATTTACTATTTAACATTTGACTGAGGTTTTTATATTTCCTTGCACAGCTTCAATATATTCACGCCAATCACAATAAAACATAATCCGCCAACATTATAAATATTGATTCTGATTTCTTGGCCTATCCGAGGGGCCGCGCATGGCCGAAATGGAACAGATCATAAATCTCATCGCCATAGACGTGAACAGACTTGTCAGACTACTCGTCCTATACCGGATCCGGGGAGGGATGCAACACAAACACGCGCGAGGGAGCGCCCGCCTTCTCCTCCTCACTGTCATTCAACAAATTCTCTTCAAATTCTTTGAACTTCTCAAACTCGTCCACCTCTCCATTTTCTTCAATTTCCCCGTCAAATTCATCATCTTCGAGATCCAAAGGCGAATGAAACCTCTGACATACCAAATGCTTACAAGATCCCATCCTTCGTTCTCTTCTTCCTCTTCCTTCTGCAGACGAAACCATTCCACTAATATTCCATAAAACTTCAGATAGGTGTTCGCATTAGAGGGTTATACCATGTGTCAAACTGTCTTCTTTAATTCATTTCCTTATACCGTTCTCGTCAGGAAACTTATCTCCAACTCACCCGACAGTATTTTATTTGAACCAACACATAACCTCTGGTTATTTTTCCCGACAACAATCACAAGCTCGTCACTCCACTCAAGGACTCAGCAGATTACTTTGTAGACTCCGCTAGTTTCCAATGCAACCTCTCGAGCCAACTAGCCTTTAGGCAGAGGTAGTCTATACTTTCCTTCGGACCAGACTTTGCTACAGTAGGAATTATACCGCTGTTCTCATACCATGTTGAATTTTTATATCAGAAATAGCACAATACACAAAATAGATTACACGGAACACATAACACAAAAGTTATCCTGGGAAAACCCTCCAACTTGAGGGGGAAAAACCCAGCCACACCATAAAATCACTTTTATTGAATAATAATAAGAGACCGATTCTTACAATCCTCACAAACTTCTGAGTCTGTACACACTTAAAGATCAATACCCAGCAATCTCTTTACACTAACAACGAACCTGCAATATGAATACTTCACACATAATGACAACAGAGAACATCCACACTAATCTCAGAACAAACCCCCACGATAAATAACCAATGAACACCTACAGCAGACATACGATAAACACCCTCAGTGAATACAGAATGTGTCCGATACAAAAATGATGAAGAAGCTTTTCAGAAACCAAGATAACTCTTCAACTGTCTCCAAAATGTGCCCAGCAAGAATATGATACAAGACTAATAATTCCCGTAGCACCAAAACGGTGAACTCTTCATCTCCTGGCTGCCGTGGCACATAGACCAACTGTCGAACCCAATGAGTGTCAAGTAACTGACCACGGTACACAAAAGGAATGACTCTTTGATGACTTATACGGTGAGTACATGAACCGTTCAGATGCCTCCATTGTGTTATCGGTCCATCCAGCACCTTACGTCGACAACACATGAGAAATAGCTAATGCTGGCATAAGAGAAAGACGTCCAGCTGAACAATTCATACATCTTCAAAAATAATCTCATTCACAACACACAGAATGGAAACCAGCAAACTGGAATGTGAGATGGCTGTCTCAGATGAAGATGACTATCACAGGTGCGCAAAATATCTCCTGCAGCTACATATCGCCAACATTAAGTATTTGGCAGTTTGTATGGAATTAATTTTTGTGGTCAAAATCATCAGAATTGTTGAGAATGAAGATACTGAGGCATTCCTGTATTTATTTTTAGAATAGCGTCATTGGGATTGACATATTGGGCCAAGATTCAGCAGTTTAGTTGGTATATAACAAATTAAGAAACAAATCTGTGTCAATAGATATTCATGCAGATATATTTACCAACAACTGGTTGGTCCTGGCCATTATACTTGGTAAGCATCATCAGCAACTCATGAGGAAACATAAATAATTACTACAAAGAATTCTTTCACACTCTGCACAAAAATAAAGTTGTGTCACAATTCTTAGTAAATATCATATGTATTGACACTAGCATCTCCAAGAAATATAAGAGAATAAAATATGTTTTACTAGCATAAGCACAAGTGCTTTGCTTCACTACTAAATTAATGAATTTGTAGCCACATCTATTTATAGCCTTCTTAGGTAACAGGGTAAAGAAGTGCAATCTTAAGCGACAGGGTAGAGTCATAGACAATAAAATCTTTAAGTGACAGCTTAAGTCAGTGCAGGGGGTTGAGGTGGGGTGGTTTGTGTGAAGGTGGGGCAGTTCAATTTACTGCAAGATGGATGTTCAATATATAACCTGCTTACTTTAATTATCAGAAGCATCCTCTATAGATGATAAGTTAGCAATTATTCAAAATACTTCTAACATGAATGGTTGATGTTCCCCTATAAGCAGAGGGGAAGCTGGTCATGCACATCTTCTTTCGAGGACAATCTGGAACATAGGCAAGGTGGATATAATATCAAAGTCATTTTCAAGTTCACAACCAGAATATTTTTTGCCTCACTCGTACCTTTTTGGTTCCATGAGAATGTTTCAAAAAATAAGTTCCAATTAGATGCATGTGAATAAAACATAGTGTGCATCTATGCTGTTGCCTTAGAATTATTCCTACAACAATCAAAACTCCTGCATGTGCAAATCATATCGGATATGTTTTCCAACAACAATCAAATCTTTGTCTACAGTAATTTTGTTGCACAAAAAAAAGTTTTTACACGTGTGCATTTTGCAATCTTTTACTTACTCGACTAATGATGCAAACTCCAAACAACATGTCCCATAATGAAAGCTTGGGAGCACAAATTTCAACTCGCATTATGGAGGAAACACAACCTGTGTATGATCTAGGTACTCAAGGTCCTCCTACAAGTTCTGGTCATTTAAATTACCCTGAGAAGGTCAAAAGGTCATCAGCTTTTCACAGCCACCCTACAATCTTCTGCTTGCTCATTATGAAAATTCTCTAAATGATCTTTCTCAAACAATTGCATATTCAATTTCCCAAATAGATGGCATCAAATTCCCTAAGTCTACAGGATGTCCACAACATTGGATGCGTCCCCTGGATTCTAGGTGACACATCCGCACATCCCACGGAATGCTAACTTCCAACTTTCAACTTCAAGCATCAAGTCACATTGAATTGAAAACCTTAAGTTTTTCTCTCGTTCTTTCTTCTTTAAATTATAGTTGTATTTTGTTATAGACATTTTGAATTCAAAATTTGTAAAAGAAAAGATAATAGCCTAGGGCTTTATCTTTTTTTCCGGTGCATTCCTTTTTAAGTTCTTCTTGCATTTTTTTTAATCTTTGTTACTTGCACTTTTTAACTAACCCTTCTATTTTTTAATCTATTTATACTTAAGGTTATCCAATTTTAATATGTTCAAAGTCATGAAGTAAAGACCCTTCTTGGAAGCAAGGTAGGTTGGGCACAAAGAAGGGAAATTTTCTTGGAACTTACTACAGTACCAGACTAAGCCTTCCAATCAGAAGCTTGGATTAAATCAGCCGTTGATAACTTTTGGAACCCTACGTATCCCTTTCCTTTGTTGTGTACCAACAACTGAACATCAACATAAATGCATACTGTGCTGGTTTGTCAGTTTTCCCAAATATAATTTTCATGCCATCCACTAAGACAATTTATGCTCCGCATGCTAATGACTTGTTCTTTTACAATGCTTGGAGCAATTTCAAGCTGCCACTTCCAAATATTTCTATCATGAATCCCACTATTTGAATCACTTTTTGAAATCATTATGAAAGCTTCTTGACAGCTTGTTGAACTTCTCCACTTCCATTAAATAATAGCCAAATTAAAGTTGTTAATCACACATTAATTTGTGCATTTTGCATCTACCATTCGAAAGAATGTCTGCCCACATTCAAGTCATTGTTCATTAACAGAAATCTTTAGGAGGGGAAGTTAGCCCTTTGAGAAACCTCACCCAGGACTGCACATAATTAAGGATGGCCAAGAGAAGATGACTGTGCAGATAAGTGACTCTGTAAAAGTCAAAGAAGATGCACCGAAAATAAGCTAATATGATCAGAGAGTAAGAAAACAAAGGTTAGAAATATGCTCTCACTCAAAGACAACTTTCAAATTGTCGAATCCTGGACTTAGCAGTCCATTCCTGATAGTATCAATTTCATTAAACAAATCATCACTTAAGTCCCAGGAATGTTATCCAGGAGAAGCTACAGGCGAGACAGGCTCCCCAAGTAATGCCCTGTAGACATACGACAAGCCCTAGCGGCTGCTCACCACTTGCCGCATTAGAAGATGGTATTTTTGGCTTTTATATGGTTACATGGATGGCACAGTACAGGAATTCGCAGCAAGAAGATTGTTAAGAAGACACTGGGGCTGCAGCTGACAAAGGTATAGCTTCTCCTCTGTAGTTCTAGTCTATCAGATTATTTGTCTATAGATATGTTGATAAAACAGCAATTTTAGTCTGATTCACTGATGTATAAATAGGAAAGAAATTACTATTTTTGATAATCTTAAATTAGATCCATTTTAGGACCTCAATGCAGAGCTTTTACAGCACATCTGGATGCCTTTTGTGAAGTTACTTATGATGGCTGCTTGAGCCTGGAAGAGCACCCACATTCTGCCATACATATTCACTACCATAATTCTTGTAAATTGAAATAGTTTTTAGAATTTAATGTAAAAAAATTGAGATCTATCAAGTCTACTATGTTCACTAATGAGTTTTTTTTCCCAAATTGTCCTTAGATGTTCTAAAACTGCAGTTTTATCAAAATAATTAAATATATGGGAAAATCCATTGTAGGCATTTAAGTTCTAATGGCTGACAGATGTTCTAAAGCGAATGAGGAGTACCTGGATCACCTCCTCCTTGGTTGCCAGTTTGCCCAGGAGTGCTGGCAGTGGTTAGGTGCAAAATTGGGACGGTCAAGTGCTCTTCCAAATGAGATCCTAAGCTTATTCCAGATGTGGCCTCTCCTAATGAAGAATGCCTTATTCTCGTGTCTTTGGGTCATCAGCCAATCCATTGTCGTATGGGAATCATGGAATGAAAGAAATAAGAGAATATTTCGAAAGAAAGAGGTCTCTCTCTTATCTTTTCACAATAAAATGGAAGCAGCTATAGTGGATGTGACAAAGAACAGGCTTCACAATTTGGCCCCATAAAACAACATTCGTACTATTTAAGATAACCTAATGATAAGAAGATGGTCTGGGCTGAAAGCTCCCCCTATTGATGGGGTCGGGTGAGATGATTCCCAAAGAAGTCGACAAGAGGCAAAACGGATGCTGCCGTCATTTGGGTGGTATAATCTTAATTTGAATAGGGCTTCCAAGGAAGTCGAGGGCTGATTGTGACGTCAAAGATTGGATGGCGACTTTGGTATTTTCATCTTCAAGAAGGCTTAAAGATGGAAGAAACAAGGAAGCTGAGCTACAAGCACTTCTATTGGGCCAGCATTTGTGCCTCAATTCAATTTACGCAAATTCATGATCGATAGGAGACAATACCTTAGCTATAAATTTCATTAGAGGAAATAAGGCACAATGTTGAGAATTAAATTCTATCCTCAACTTGGTGACTCCATTGCTTCAAAGGTTGGATGAATACACCCTAAACCACATCTATAGAGAGGCTAACATGGTGATAGATGCCCTAACCAACTCAGCAATCGATAGATCGGAGGGACTAAGCATAATTTCTATGGACAAGCAAAACATACATCATTTAATCAACATGAGATATGAGTTGCCACAACTAATCATCAACAATCTAAATCATGCTTCAGGCCCATTTTTAAAAATCCCCTCACTTAGCATTACACACATGATTTATGAGGCATTCTTAAGATCCAAGACAAAATAAGAACAACTAAACCAAAAGGTGCTAAAATCCATTACTGTTTTTGACACTCTAAAAAATAAAATAGTAAAATTTGCTTAACCAATTCGCCAGTTTTTTAAGAAATGGGAAAAAAGCCAGACATTCTAAACCTAGATGTCAATTTTTAATTTTTTCCATTATCAATGGCTTTTTATTTCAATAAGCGACAAGCCAGAAAAGAATATATGTTTTTATGCGCCTTATCTTGTAATATAGCCTATAACAGACCAGTGGGCATGCTCCCTGCATTAAAGCAGTCATGTTAATGCATGCCACACAAGTACGACGCTGACCATGCTCACTTGTTTAATTAACCATATTCATGAAGGCTACAACCGGACCAGACTCGCTGCGCAATATTTTCTGAATTTGGGGATAGTCAAACCCCTTTGTGTATGGCTTCTAAACCCAATTGCGTCCTATGCTTCATACTGTAGGATGATTAATTCCCATATAAAAGCAGCAGTGTTGAGAAAGGTTAAAGCAACGAATTTTGTTAGAAAGAAACTAAAACCCCCAACGTGACTTTCTAAGCTTAATAATGTTCTGTGCTGTATGGTCCAATAGCTGAAAGGAACCTCCATTACCGGGGATGTTAGGGTTACCTCTTAAAAAAAAAATTTGCTACAACGTAAAATCAAATAAACAGTTCTAGTTGATAAAGACGACATCTACTTAGCATTCATTAAAGATACAACCTTACAGACGCTTTACTTTGCTTATCAGTTCAAAAAGCAAAGATTTTTCATCTCTTCCAAAAACACAGATTTTCACAATGCATTTAAACTTTACACAAATTTGAAGCAAAAAAATTATTTATACCGCTCATTTCCAGCTAGACATATATTTCCATACCGGTTGATTTATCACTGAAGTAGGGTTTTGCCGAGGATTAGCGTTAGTAGACTGCAAAAAACGGTGAGATGGGATGGTGAACTGCTCGTACAAGGCCATCTTATTCCTTGGTGGAGCTCTCGGCCCGTCCGTTTTCGTCTCCTTCACATGAAGCCGGGGGAACATAACCCCGTTCTCCGAGCCCGATGTGTCCGTTCTGCTTTTGCTCACACTTTCACCCTTACCATCCTTAGCAACTTTCATAGCTGTTACTCGAATTTCCCACAACCTTTAAACAAGAAGAAGAAGACGATGTCTCCGGGATTCGGTACAGCTCCGGAAAACAGAATCCAAATTTCCGCCTCTAAACAATTTTCAGATGCAATTAAGGTGCAAATGATTGAAATGCTTCGCATTTGAAGCTGATGAAATCCCACTTCACTTACCTCTTGAAAAAATAAAATAACCTCTAATTTCCGCCCAAAAAACTGAAAAACACTGGACTGAAATTTTCGGCAAGCAGAGAGGGCAAACTCTAATACGCCGATCGAATCCTGCCGATGATCGAAACAAGTTAAATTGAAAGCCAGTAATAATCAAATTCCTCTCTTGGTCAAAAGTCACGCGCCGGAACCCTGATTTCTCCCACCCAATCGCCGCAAACCTCTTAACACCTTCAATACTGACAGCGCAAACCAGGCTCAAGACGTAGCAACCTCAAATCCTTATGAAAAGATCGCCAAATCTTCACGGCAGAGACCGAGACGGAGTAATCTCAATTTCCTGTGAAAAGAATGGCCAAATCTTCACGGCAGAGCCCGAGAAGGGGCCCATTCGAATAGCAAACCTCTAACATCTTAAATAGTGACAGCGCAAACCAGACGCCAGACGTAGCAATCTTAACTCCTTACGAAAAGATCGCCAAATATTCCAGCCAGAGGCCGAGACAGAGTAATCTCAAATTCCCGTCAAAAATGGCCAAATCTTCACGGCATAGCCCAAGACGGGCATCATTCGAATCACAAACCACGGCAGAATGCAATACCTCTGCGATCTGTGGCTTCCCGCGAGGAGGATCGAACGGTGGACCGCCAGCAAATCGGTAGAAACCCTAGTGTAAATCGCGAAACCCTCGTTGTATAGTATGAAGACATACACGTCATGTTCCATGACCATGGATAGTATTGGTAGGCGCCATCATGGATGGCTCGTACATCACCATGTTGGAAGTGTCTTTGTCATGCCTGGGAAAAGAGTGCGCTTTTAGGATCCTCGGAGCATTTGGAACCGAACACGTGTCCAGACCAGGACCATTGGCTATACGGTCTGATAAGCCGCGTAGCCTTTCAACAGGTGTCTCCTCCAATCTGCGTTACGGAAGAGATCAGATATGAATTTCGTTAGAGTTCGTGTGCGCCGTCCGATCTCCATCGACGGTGGAGAGTGATTGAATTGTTTATTTATCGAAGGAATCCTGTAACTTTTCGCTTTTTGAAATTGTTTTTTATTGCAGTGCTTGAGATTGAGGAAGATATTTTTGGGGAATAAAATAATAGGGCAGGGATACTGTTATTGTTTAATTGGCGAGCAAAAGATTTTTCGAAGTGAGATTGTTTAATTGGGGAGCAAAAGATTTTTCGAAATAAAATAATAATAATTAAAGTCATGGATTAATGGTTGAGATGATATGTTTTAATCATGTCATTTAAGTCAAATGGCATGATTTAGGGGTCAAGTTTCCTCGTTGATGAATTGACAAAGTGTATTATCTGTTTTGAAACAGTTTAGTTTAAGAATGAGCTGATAACTTTGTAGCTTAGTTTAAGAATGATTTGGGTAATCTTGTTGCATAACCATAATAGCTTAAGCTAAAGAATGATATTTTATGGGATATTGAATTAGAATGATATTTTATGGAATATTGAATTCCAATGTTCACTTGTAACAACTTAGTTAAACAATGATGTGATTGCATTTATTCAAATTAAAAAAAGATTGTTTTGGATAATTAATAACGATTTGGATAATATTGTTGGATTTCATTACCATGCCTAATCATAATAGCATAGTTAAAGAATATTATTCATCCGCATTGAATTCTAATGTCTATTTGTAACAATTTAATTAAAAAATGACTTTACTAAGAAGGATATGGGTAACCTTGTTGAATTCCATTACCATGCCTAATCATAATAGCCTAGCTAAAGAATGATAGTCATCCTACATTGAAATGATAGTCATCCTACATTGAATTTTAATGTCTATTTGTAACAACTTAATTAAAAAATAACTTCCAATTTACATCTCATCTTAATTATAGAATGATATTTATAATTCTAATGTCTACTTGTAACAACTCAATTAGAGAATGATTATCTACTTGAGCAAAAGATGATTTGTGATTTAAATTTATCTCATATTAATGTGTATTTAACTATAAACAAAAAGAAAAAAAAAATTATAAATGTACATTTTTTACAATACTATAATTCACTTTTTTTTTTTAAATAAAAAATCAAGTTTTTTCAAAGATCTTAATCGGGTCCCTTCTAAAGCTTCTTGGACACTTTCTTTATCATTATGTGACATAGGGGTATTATTGTCTCTCACATGTTTCTAGATATCTAGGTTTAATTTCAACCCAACACCAAGATTTGTCTTTATGTGTCAAATAGGTCATCTAAACTTTAGAAGGTAAAGAAACATGTCATTACATTTCTTTTATTGTCCTATTTGAGAGACATACTTGGAAGAGGCTTAGCATTTATACACTCTTAACTATGAGAAGAGCTCGTTCAAATCCAAGGGACTCTAGTGATGAAAAGTATTTGGAGAATTTGGAAACCATCAAGCCTTAGATTCTTTGAAATCTCACTACTTTCACAATGGGTTTTCCATTAATCAAAAGTCTATTTGGTGGTCTCCTATTTTATATTACTATGGTTTCCCTCTCATTAAGACTCCTTGGATATATGCCTTGATATTTTTAAAAAAGATAACAAGACTCTTCTGAATATTTCTTCTAAACTAGCATAAGAAAATTTAACCAGGCCTCAAGTCAAAGTGAAGTATAATTCATCTAATTAGAATCATTTGAAACTTCTTAGTTTAAAAATTATTTGGGTAACTTTGCAACTTAGCTTAAGAACGATTTAGGTAACTTTAAAGCTTGGCTTGAGAATGATTTAGGTAACTTTCTGGATTCCATTACCATTCCTAATCATTATAACTTAGCTAGAGAAAGATATTCTTCTCGCATTAATTAGAATCATTTGAAACTTCTTAGTTTAAAAATATTTGGGTAACTTTGCAACTTAGCTTAAGAATGATTTAGGTAACTTTACAACTTGACTTAAGAATGATTTGGGTAACTTTTTGGATTCCACTACCATGCCTAATCATTATAGCTTAGCGAAAGAAAGATATTCTTTCGCCATTGAATTCTAGTGTCTACTTGCAACAACTTGGTTAAAGAATGACTTCTAATTTACATTTCATCTTAATTAAATAATGATATTCATCTCACATTGAATTATAATGCCTACTTGTAACAACTTAATTAACGAACGACTCTCTACTTAGGCAAAAGATTATATATATATATATATA
>MU226780.1:1640148-1661247 GCA_018584345.1 Thuja plicata | reverse complement strand
AAATATACACGTATATATATATTATTTTATTTTTAATTTTTTTTCAAATTAATTATATTAATTTTTTCATTTCTTTTTTCTTTTTTCTTTTTGGGTTCCTTCCAAAGCTTCTTGGACACTTTTTATGGGACTCCTCTAAGAATCGTGTAGGTTTTCATTGTATGACATGGGAGTATAGTTGTCTCTCACATGTTTCTAGAGATCTAGGTTCAATTTCAACCCAACACCAAGATTTGGCTTTATGTGTCAAACAGATCATCTGAACTTTAGAAGGTAAAGAAACAAGATAATATTAGCATGTCTTACATTTCTTTTAGTGTCCCATTTGAGAAACATGCTTTGAAGGGAATTGGCATTTATACACTCTTAATTATGAAAGAGCTCATTCAAATCTAGGGGACTCTAGTAATTAGAAGTATTTGGAGAATTTGGAGACTATAAAACCTTAGATTTTTTGAAATTGCGCTACTTTCACATTGGGTTTTTCATTAATCAAAAGTCTATTTGGTGATTTCTTATTTTTAATTACTTTAGTTTCCTTGGCATTAAGCTTCATTGGGTATATGCTTTGATATATTAAAAAAATATGACAAGACCCTTCCAAATATTTCTACTAAATTGGTATAAGAAAATAGAATCTTGTGTAAAGCCAATGTGAAGTATCATTCATGTAATTAGGGTAATAAAACTTTTGAAATTGTTCTTTATTTTGTTCTTCTTGATATTGCTCACAAAATTAGAGTTTTGTCTTTCAAATCGTGGCAGAGAGATTGAAAGTACAAACTTTGTACATCATTTCGTATTTATAAGCCTCACAAGGCTATTTTTTCTTAAGCCTCATTTGGCCTATGGTGCCCATGTTAAACTAGAGACAACTTCTTAACAATTTGGTAGTATAGATTCCACACAACTTGGTCAGTTATCTTGATCCAAAGCTTGCTCATTTTTCCTAGTCTATCCTTTTAAAAGCCTTCCTATTGGTTATAGGTTAATCGATTTGAAATTTTAAGATCCCAATTTTCATTTCATGGTAATTGGAAATCTCTCAAAATCGTTTGTGGTTTTGTCCTAGAGCTCAAATTGCCTAAATTTGGATCAATGTTTTTTCCAAGCCTTTTAACCTAAAGTTTTTATCTTGACACATGTTATTAGGGTATTAACCTAGAATCCCTTCCTAATATACTCAAATATAGCTTACTTTCAAGAGAGAGAATACTTTTAGTATTTGGAAGGATAGAAATCATGTTCTTCCCTCTAGATATTCTTTTGATCCTAATTTCTAATTGCATACTAAAGTCATGATATACTCTAGTATGCTCATGCAAATTCAGGTGCAAGTGAACTAATTTGCACTTAAGTTTGATCTTCTATGTGAGTTGTTGGACCATTGGGGTAATGCCCAGTGTGATGTTACTAGATTCCCTCCATCTCTTGCCTCTAATTGAGGTCATTCACCAACTCATGGGTGTTATCAAGAGCACAACTATTTTACTTGTGGCAACTGGGATATTCATTCTTGAGTCTCCTTATTTTCTATAAGAAGAGATCGTGGGTGATGAGGATGGTCACAACCCATTACCAACTATTGTGTTTTTTTCGTAGCACTTGGATGTGAGATTATTAGTTGGTGAAACTATGGAAAATTCCCTCAATGAGATCTTGATACTTCTCTTATTTGTGATATATATTTGTGGTAGATTCCCTCAATGAGATCTTGCTATATGGAATAAATTGACCGACAAAACCTACCTCTTAATACTCTTTCTCTCGTAGTACAACAACATTTTATAATTGTTTTGTTTGACATTAATACCTCATTTTAAATTTAAAAATATGTCTCTTTCAAATCCTATTCTACAATTATTTTATATATAATTGTTAAAAAAACATTTTAAAAAAAATAAAACAAAATAATCCTACTCTATATATTAATAATTTTGTTAACTAAAAAGCATAAAAATTAAATAAATGTATTTTTAAAATTAGATATCATGTAAACAAAATATACAAAAATATCTGATATGTTGTATCGCATATTATATCTTATATCGAACTAGGATATAATTTCCTTACACATCAATCAGTCTATGAACATATCTAATACAAAAGAAGACATTGTTGTTTCACCATCACAGTTTCAGTGAAATGTATAGATGAGAGAGAGTGATACATATATATGATGTATGCACAATATAAAAAGGACAATTTGTTGTTCATGAGGACTATCCTCAAGCATGTGATGCACTTCCCCCCTCACACCTCTCCATTCAAGCCATCCAGTTGGTCTAGCCCTCCATCCACTTTAGCTCCATGTCTTCTAAAATATGTTGAATGTAGGAGTGCACCACGGGTTCTGCAACTGCCACCGTTTCCTCTGTTGTCGTTGGAGCTGGGTCATCTGGAGGAATAACGGATATAGATTCAACTTCCTTTGGTGGGAAATTTTCTCTCCTCTTTGCATTTAGTTTTTCTGTGAAATTATGGAGTGTTGTTTCAAATGGGGTTCTTTCCTTGCTCCTTCCCATCCATGTGTACCCATGAGAATCCCCCCATTTAAAAACTCTAGTTGTGTCATCCTGCAATAAGTTCTTGAATTTTCTCCTAGAAAGTTTCATCGTAATAAAGACCTACGTATGAATATCATGAAAGATGATTATCCTCAAAGACTCAGTAAGAGTCCAAGCCCTATCACTTAACACGTAGTCATTTCTAAATTTCCAAATAAGCCAAAGGATTTCAATTGAAATAACAGACAAAAAAATATTAAATTATTTTATAAGGCTCTGGATGCGGAGTAAATATAATCTTGAATATACTAATATTTTCATTCACAAAGAAACCAAATAACTTCTGTATATCACTAGAAAATATACAATCAAGGAACAAATGAATCAAAGTCTTGAGAATCCTGCAGAGAGTGCACAAATTGAAGTCCCCATTAGGCTACTTCAAAGGCATCCATTGGAGTGTCAACCTCCACAAGAAACATTTCTTCTTAGGTTCCATCAGTCTAGACCAAATATTATCAAAGTGTTTACGCCAAGAAGGAGGATCTAGGCTCACCCCCCAGCAGGTGTTGATATAACAAAGGATATCCTCATTATCATCTAGGTATGAATATATAGTTTTATCCTTGATACCAGGAAGAGGTGATCCATCATGTCCTTTAAAAGAATTAAATATCTGGTTATCCACTGTACATTGTTTAGGGAGAGGCTGAGTTTGGCATGCCTCTCTAAGAACTGTGTAGGTTCTCCACTACCCTTGTGGAATATCATACTTATTGCAAATCTCTCCCTGTTTTATGAATTGACCATCAATAATTATGTCCTTCATTTATCTAATACCATTTTATGTTGAGCTCTTGGATGAGCATCCTTGCACCATTTTCAAGGGGTTTACTCTTATGATATATATTCCATCATATTGACCTTTTCACCATATATCTTGTTATCAACTAATATGATTCCATTTTGAGAAACAATATGTCTTATTAAGTCCCTACCTTTCCATATTGACTTGAATACCACAGATCCTGCAACTTTGACTAGAAAGAGGCTAGCAACAAGATCACAAAGGTGGAGACCCTTATGTGAATCCCTATTGTATGGTACTACCCTATTGATGTTGATCCTGACAAGTATTTTCCAAGGCTCTGTGCCTTGTAAAGCCTTAGAGATCTACTTAGCAGCTAGAGTTGTGCCTTGTGTTCTAAGATCCTTGACCCCAAGACCTCCAAGGTTTTTGCTTGTGGTGCACCATTGTCATCTAATTGTGTGCATCTTCTTTACCCCTGCCATCAGACCATAAATACTCTCTGATTTGCTTCTGGATATGATTATACCGATATTAGCTAAAAGGCTAGGCAAAAGTGCAGTATATATCTTAAGAGGATAATATCTTTTAGCATACTTGGAACCTCCTAGCCATTTATAAGTAGTGTTTATCCCACTTCTTCATCTTCTTGTCAAATTTCCCTCTGATCCATTCCCACAATTGTTTCAAATCAGGAGACACTCCAAAAGGAATCCCTGGGTACCTAACATGGTGCTTGGGACCACCCCAAGTTAGATCAATTTTTTGCAACCAAGATGGGGGTTGCTCCTCCCATCCTAGCATTGTAGATTTAGAGAGGGATATATTTCTACCAGAGGCCAGATAGAACAAATCCAATTTGGTCATCAAGTCTCCAAGGTTAGTTTCCCTTAACTCTATCAACATGGTGATATCATCAACAAACTGTACATTAGTCGGCATCTCTTCATTTGGTATAGTGACTCCCCTCACCTTTGTAGATAGTGAGTCATCCCTTAAGACATAAAATAGAGAATATATCGCAATAATAAATATAGTTGGGGCAATTGGGAAGCCTTTCCTTATAGATCTAGCAAGCATAATACATTCAATTTTGCAGTCATTCACCTCTACTTTCGCATTGGCATCTTTCATTAGGACCTTCACCATCTTCTGAAGGGGGCAAGCCTAGACATTCTAACATAACTAGGATAAACTTCCATTAAATACTATCATATGCCTTCTCATAATCTATAACTAACATACTTATGTTACATTCTATCCAAAATATTTGGCCCAACTCATTACTTCCCAACATGTGAGGAGATTTTCCGAGATAAATCTTCCTTTTACAAAATTAGTTTGGGTGCAATTAATGACAAGAGGAAGAATGTTCTCCAATCATTTAGCAATAATCTTGGCTAAAATTTTATATGAAACATTCAAAAATGTAATTGGACTCCATTTTTTAATTAGGATCATATCCCCTTCTTAAGAATTAGTTTAATAAGGTCAGAGTTAATATCCTTCCCTAGCTAACCTTGTACAATTGCTTCTCTATTCAGATTGCATAGTTCAAAACTAATCCAACCAAGGTTGCATTTGTAGAACTCAACTGGGAGCCCATCTAGGCCATGTGACTTGTCACTAGCTAGTGCTTTATTTGTAGAATTGATTTCCTCAATTGTGATGTCCCTGTTCAAGGGATCAACATCTTCTTTGCTAACTTTATTAGGAATAACGCTCTTAATTTAATCTCTATCCCTAACCATATTTGGTTCAGTATCTTCTGAAGTGAACATATTATCCTAAAACAGGGAGAAGGAATCGAGGATATCCTTCTGGTCTATAATAGTTATCCCCCCTTCCTATATACTATCAATATTTTCTTTGGACTCCTTACTTTTCAACAATTGAAAAAAATATTTGGATCCTTTATTTCCATGATTCACCAAATTCAGCCTGCCCTTGATCTTAGTTCCTTGAATCTTTATATTCTTGAGTTTCCTTAGAGATTCCCTTGCTAGTATGAGGGCTTCTTTACCATTTTGGTTTAGGGGATATTTTTTAATACAACCTTCTACTTCTAGTAGCCTATTATGACTTGATCATATTCAAGTTTTCTCAAATCTTTTCTCTCTTCATCTCCACCACTTGGAACAAGGATCTCCAACTCTTAGTTTTTTGCGCCCATATGTCAATTTTAATGAGATGTCTTACAATCTATTATTTAAAGTGCTCGATGATTCCTAGAGTATTCAAAACATCTTCATCCTCTAAAAGCCTAGTATTCAGGATGAAGTTATCCTTTTTGGTCCTTGAGCCCCCCTCAGAGTTAATAGATAGAATATCTACCATGATGGGATGATGGTCTAAGAGTGTATAAGGGATGACTCTAACACATGTCCCTTGAACATATTTTTTAATTTGAACACCTCCTTATCAGCATCGAATCAGTCATGTCTACTATATATTCTTCTCCCCCTTGCTAAAAATTTAACCGCGTATGTATCAATACAAAATACCAATTACCGACCAAAACAAAATTAACCGCGTATACCAGATGTCATTACTGTCATTTTTTTTGCATGTGAGTGGGTCAAACAAATTAAGCTTGTTGAGCATTATGGACCAGAAGAACCTCTCCTCTCCTCTCCCTTCCATTCAAATTTGTTGCCCTTGCTTGTTTTGAGGCATTTCAATCATGTTGAAATCTCCAAGTACAACCCAAGGGATATCCTCCATCTGAGTCATCCACTTCCACAATTCCACCCTTTCCCTGTAATCATTAGGAGCATAGAGTGAGCAAATGCCAACTTCCCTCTCCTGAGTTTTCAAAA
The DNA here is from genome assembly GCA_018584345.1 of Thuja plicata. NCBI lineage: Eukaryota > Viridiplantae > Streptophyta > Pinopsida > Cupressales > Cupressaceae > Thuja > Thuja plicata. Next base: position 1,655,113 of record MU226780.1, on the reverse strand, counting down.
TAACCCACACCAGCCTATTACAAGGGGAGGCTCCCCACCTAGACACAATGTTCTTCCATTTCATCCCTGTAATAATTGCAACACCCCCTTTCCCTTTTTCATACTTGGTGGTATAAAATTTTGCATCCCTCCAGATGCACTTGAGATTAATTTCCAACTAAAAGTGTGTTTCTTTGTGATGACATGTAACTGATTGAATGTTTGAAGATGTTAAGTTGATCACTGAAATGCAGAAAGATAATGCAAGACATTAAATCAGTTAATGGATTGTATTGTCATTGATGTCAACTTGATATCATCTTAATGGTTATATTCAAAGTGTCAAAGACTTCAGAGAATCAAATAGATAAAGATTATGCTTCCAGTAATGCATAATAGATCAGCATTCACTAAGTAACTTCAAACACCGACGACTAATGGAACCCGAAGGACAAAGAAACCCGAGAGCAAAGTTACAGTGATTCCCGAGCAAGAAACCTAACGAGCATTACCAACAAGCAGAATCAAAAGCATAACTGACAGCCAAAGTTACAGTTTTACCCGACGGACAGACAAGCCCAAAGGACAAACAACCCCGACAGACAAACAACACCAACGGAGAACCCTGAGAAGAACTGAAGTGTTGAATGAAGCTAACAAGAGTTAAAACACCAAAGTTAACTGGAGTTCAGAAATGACAAAATATCTAGCTGGCAGAGCTAAAGATAGACTTAACTGGTTGTTAACTTTGTTCTCATCGACAAGTTATAGCCAAAGATAAGTAAAAGATGAAAAGTTGTTTTATCTAGTTGTCAAAGAGTTTTCTCTGAGATAAAATAGGAGTTATGCTTTAAATCAAGATTGGTGAGAATTGTGGATCATGCCAAGATCAAGAAAGTCAAGAACCTAGAAATAGCGATATCATGTTTATAGAGAGAGAACTTAATTCATTACGAATAAAAAAAAGGGGGGAGTGAATAGAAAAAGAGGATGTTGGAGAGAAATTGAAGAAGAACAACTTCATACAGTCTTGATCAATCAAACTAAGGAAAGAGCTAGAGATTTCTGCAGACACCGAGCAACAAAGAATCAAAGCATCACCGAGCAAAAAGTGGAGCAAAGGTATTGAAAATATACATTGATCAGAAAGTTAATATGAGCCTACAATAGATCTAAAAATTAGAAAGTCTAAGTTGTATGTATGAACAGATCATTTACTATTTCAATTTAACCATTGATTTAGAAAGTCTCTTAACCGAGCAGGATTTAAAGATCCTTTCTATATTGAGATACATCCCAAGGAGTATCAAAAAGTTTGATCATGAAGATAGCATGAGATGTCAGATACCATTTGACAAACTACACTGGGTTTGGTCATAAAAGGTAGCATAGAGATGCCCAATATCAAGTGACAAACTATTTTATTAAATTCTCTAACAAGGTCACACCTAACAGTGTGTTTGTAACCTTTAACAGGGTTGGCTCTTCACCAAGCTCACTTCAGAAGAGTGAAAATTTTGGGTTACCAGTCCGAAGTGGTTTTTCCCTTAACAGGGTTTCCATGTTAAAAATACATGTGCCAATGTGTTTACGAGTCATTACTTTAGTGTTTTTCATTACACATAACTAATATGGATTGATCGGTATACTCTAAGTAATTTACCATTTTTCTATTTTTCGGTAAATGAAAGACTACTATTCAATAAACATTAAGAATAAGCTTTAACAGAGCACTCCAAGCAGTAATTATTTGATAAGTATATTTAAAGGCATTCATCTTATAGGACTAAAGATAACTAGAGGTTTAATATTGTGGTACTAAGTTTTTGGGTTGATTTATTGGAATTTTTTTGAGGCATTCTTTATACCTATTAGACCTTGGTGAATCAATTTGGCAATATGAGTAGCAAAGTCAAAAATGATGACCAAGTGTGGATGAAGAATTTGAACCATCATAAAAATGTAGTGGATAGGCATCACTATTTCTTCATCCTCTCCAAGAATATGACATAGGGCACTATACATTCCTTTATCCTTTGCATTGAAATAATCTAATTTGAAAGGCTCTGGGGTATTTAGACCTACCACAATTAGTCTCCTATGTTGTTAAATTTTTTTTTTAAGTTGAGCTAGACTCCTGGCTTGCTTATTTATTTTACCGGTTAGTTCTATTTAAAAATTCTGCCCCACTGTAAGTATTGTGCTTGTTAACTCTAAAGCAGGGTTCGATTTGCTTAAACCCTAGGTGTTTTGTTTTAAATTTTTGGAGTGAATAGGTTTAAAACCCTAAGGTCTTTGGAACTTGTTATATTCCTTCATTACTTTTCCCACTCACTTAAAATCTTTTGACCCATTTGTTATTTTACCCCTAAGCGGGCCGTGTTTAACAAATGAGGAAAATTAAACACGGCCCCGCTTAGTGGTAAAATAACACATGGGTCAAAACATTTTAAGTGAGTGGGAAAAGTAACGAAGGAATATAACAAGTTCCAAAGACCTTAGGGTTTTAAACCTATGCACTCCAAAAATTTAAAAAGAACACCTAGGGTTTAAGCAAAACAAACCCTGCTTCAGAGTTAACAAGCACAAGGCTTACAGTGGGGAAAATTTTTAAAATAGAACTAACTGGTAAAATAAGTAAGCAGGCCAAGAGTCTAGCTCAACTTAAAAGAATTTTTTGACAAGATAGGATACTTGATTGTGGTAGGTCCAAATACCCCAAAGCCTTTCAAATTAGATTATTTCAATGCAAAGGCTAAAGGAATGTACAGTGCCCTATGTCATATTTTTGGAGAGGATGAAGAAACAATGATGCCTATCCACTACATGTTTATGATGGTTCAAATTCTTCATCCACACTTGGCCATCATTTTTTACTTTGTCACTCATATTGTTGAGTTGACTCACCAAGGTCTAATAGGTATAAAGACTGCCAAGGTAGCCAGGCCATTTGGATGGTATTCCATGTTGATGCACATGATCCTATATAAGAATGTTGATTATTTTGAGGAGGAAATGGATCTAATGAGATTTAAAGATGATGAAGAAATGCTTGTCCAACTATGGAGTGTAGATCTGTCATGGGACAGAAGGGATGTCAGTTTCATCACTTTTGATAGGTGCTTTGCTTCAAAGCTCAGAGCATTGTTGTTTTCAGATAATCCAAGGATTCATAAAGGTATGTTGAATCTTTTAAGACCAAAATATTTTGTTGCAAGTTTTGAGATAGTATATGATTGGGGTGACATCATCTTATACCCTGTTTCAATAGTATTCAGAGTTTATGGTTTCAGGGGGGTTCCAAATATACTCCCATATTAGGTACCTCTTAAGGTAGGTATTGCAGAGATAATTAGGAAAATTGGTGGCTTACAAGAGAAGGCATTGGCATGGAAAGGGAAAGGCACTATCTTTCCTATTATTATAATTGTCCATCAATTTGTTATCACCAAAGGGGGATGGAAATATTTGAATAAATACCTGGAACCCTATCAAATGACAACATTAGTGGTGAGATATGCTGACACTAAAAGATTCATCAGTGATATGTTCAGGAAAAGAACACAATGTCTAGTATTGGATCATCAGTTTAATTTTTCCAGAGGATATCATCAGGAACGAATTCAATCTACAAGAGCAAGAGATCAAGATATAAAAATGGTTGGTCTATAAGAAGACCTTGTATTTTTTACAATAATTTGATAAAGGATGTGTTCCTTTAAAAGATTTCATGCCCTGGGCAAAGAAGATATAATCTTTAATGACAATGTTTGAAGATATCATGCAAGCATTGAATCAAAAGAAATAAAAGGTCACAGAAGAAGAGCCAGTGAAGGCTAAGGCAATTTTAAATAAGGCTATCCATGCTAGGGGTTTTCCGCTAGGCAAGTATGTCTTGCAACAGAAAAGAGGATATAGTATGATTTTGCCAAAAGCAGAGGTAGTCTCTATTGCAAAAGGAAAGAGACCCATTGAATCATATTCACAATCATTGCCATCTCCCAAAAGGAAAAGGACAAAAGGAGGACAACAACAAGAAAATATTTACTCCCCTTCCCAATCTCCCCTACATATGGATGAACAAACAATTGTTGAACAATTAGTGCAAATGAGGAATACAGGGAATATTTTTGTAACATCTCAAGAGATGCTGGAAGGGATGTCAGAGGCTCCTAAACATGTAGAGATGGACTTGAAAATTGCTGAGTTCGTTGGTAAGGAATTGGATCCCATCAAAAAACAACCTAGTGATGAGTTTTTATCATATGACAAATTTGTAAAAGCTAGGGCATTTGTTCAGTTCCTATGGAGAATTCACATAAATGAATTCAAAGAAAAATGTTAGCAAATGCAGAAAAATCAACCTGATAAGGATAAGGATGAGATTGAAATAGAGGTAAAGAAGGAGATGATATCCAAATTTGATAAAAAAAAAAATACTCTTGAAGAAGGCAGAGAATTGGTTAGAAAAGGAGTCCTTATATAACTGATGCCATAGTATTTGAGCTATCAGAAAAGAGACAAAACTAATGCATACCAGTGAAGCAGAAGCTCAACAAGCATCTACAGGTGTTAAGTTTAGTGAAGACCATGCAACATTGGTAATGTGATCACTAAAGAAAAAGGAAAATAAGAAAATTGATGGAAATGCTTAGGCTGAACATTCAGGCAGCCTATTAGTGAGAAGAGTTGCAGAAACTACAAGGGTGGAGGAGCAAGCCTAACATTAGAATCTGCAAAGTTTAGTTTGAAGGTGGTAGAGAAGAAAGAAGAAGAAATTCAGAGCTTAAGAACCAAATTGGAAACAGTCTTGAAGGCATACAATGATGAAAGGATAAAGTCCTTGGAGAAAGACAAGAAAATTGCCATATTAGAGGGAAAAAATTAGCTCAAGATTCTCCCAAAAGGATGATAGCTCAGAATACACATCAGCCTTCTTCATCTATCCCTATCATATAATTTCCTCCTCCCCCCATTCCATTTGGCCCTGCTATAGAAATAGACCTAGATTTAGAATGAGATAAATTAGTTGCTGAAAGAACCAAATTGGAAGGGATAAGCAAGAAATGGGAGGAAGAAAGTATAAAGTTCAGAGAGGCACAAGCATGGATTCAACAAAAATATGCAGATAAGATAAATGCCACACTTATGCATTTTACTGATGATTTGAATCCTCCCTCTATTTACCTACAAGGTAAGAAAGTTATAAGCATTTTAGATGCTTTCAATAAAGACAGAGATAAATGAAACCCAACTATGGAGAGGTGGAGAGGAAAAAAGGAAGAAATGAAGTCTTTTTACTCCTTATCTAAGAGGGAAAATAATGTGGACATTGTGCTAGCTGCCACTTATAAATGTTTTAAACTACTGGCTAATTTGGACATAAGGAGGAGCATCATCTTGAAAAAGGTAGAGACATTGAAGAAGGAATACTCAAAAACCCGTTATGAGATGTTCCCAAATTTATTCAAGAAAAATGGCAAGATAAAGAGGGAAGCCTTATGGATGAACCAAATGAATGATGAATTGGCAGCGAGGACAAACAGTATCGTCACTCTAGAGAGTACACTTTTGTTTGTTCAAACTGTTGAAATTATTAACAAGGCCAAGTTATATTTTGAATTTTGGAAAAAGGAAATTGGGAAGGCAAATGTCAGTTGGGAGGAGTTGAACAACAAAAAAGATGAGGTCATAAATTTCCCTTTGCCGAGTGATGAGGTGTTCACCTCTTGGAAGGACAGGTACAACTTAGCCAACCAAGGAGAAAAGGATGTTGTATAATAATCAACAGATGGTAGCCTTCCAAATATTTTTGAACAAAACAAGCAGATGCAAAGATCTCATATTAGAAGACCAAGGAAACAAATTGGAAACAGTCTTGAAGGCCTACAATGATGAAAGGATAAAGTCCTTGGAGAAAGACAATAAAATTTCCATATTAGAGGGAAAACAATCAGCTCAAGTTTATCCCCAAAGGATGATAACTCAGAATCCACATCAACCTTATTCATCTAGACCTATCATAGAATTTCCTCCTTCCCCTATGCCATTTGGCCCTGCTACAGAAACATACCTAGATTTAGAAAGAGATAAATTAGTTGCTGAAAGAACTACATTGGAAGGGATAAGCAAGAAATGGGAGGAAGAAAGTATAAAGTTCAGAGAGGCACAAACATGGATTCAACACAAATATGTGGATAAGATAAATGCCACACTTATGCATTTCACTGATGATTTGAATCCTCCCTCTATTTACCTACAGGGTAAGAAAGTTATAAGCATTTTAGATGCTTTCAATAAAGACAAAGATAAATGGGACCCAATTATAGAGAGGTGGAGAGGAAAAAAGGAAGAACTAGAGTCTTTTTACTCCTTATCTAAGAGGGAAAATAATGTGGACATTGTGCTAGCCACCACTTACAAATGTTTTAAACTGTTGGTTGATTTGGACATAAGGAGGAGCATCATCCTGAAAAAGGTAGAGACATTGAGGAAGAAATACTCAAAAACCTGTTATGAGATGTTCCCAAATTTATTCAAGAAAAATAGAGAGATAAAGATGGAAGCCTTATGGATGAACCAAATGAATGATGAATTGGCAACAAGGACAAACAGTATCATCACTCTAGAGAGTACACTTTTGTTTGTTCAAACTGTTGAAATTATTAACAAGGCCAAGTTATATTTTGAATTTTGGAAAAAGGAAATTGAGAAGGCAAATTTCAGTTGGGAGGAGTTGAACAACAAAAAATATGAGGTCATAAATTTCCCTTTTCTGAGTGATGAGGTGTTCACCTCTTGGAAGGATAGGTACAACTTAGCCAACCAAGGAGAAGAGGATGTTGTATAATAATCAACAAATGGTAGCCTTCCAAATATTTTTGAACAAAACAAACGGATGCAACAAACTCCAGGTGGCAAGCTCAGAACAAGTTTAAAGCAGTTGCAGTGACCATGCGGTCAGAAGACAAAGTACTTAGAAAAATCTTGTAACAAAGTGATTATCACTTCACTTGTTAATTTGTCTTTTGTATGAGTCACGTATTTTGTCCTCATTCCAATTGATTGGTAGCTTGTTGCAATCCTATTCTATAAAAGGATTCCCAAGATCATTGGAAGCGGCTGGGAAATTGTGTATTGTAAGCATTTTTGTAAAGTTTTCAATCAGGGAATATGGCAGAAATTGTACTAGATAAGTTTCAAAATTAGAAATAAAGTTTAAGGTTTGTAGCATTTTATTCAGGTGGTTATCTTTGATTACATATTGTAAACAAAAGTGTGATTCTTTATACTTAATACAAAGATCCTGGTTCTAATCTCTCCTGCAGTGTTCACCTGATGAGTTATGAATTTTCCAATTCATTAGCATAGATCTTATCTGTGTGTATGTAGTTGTTTTAGAGTTTTGATCAAGGATCAAATTAAATGATGCTCTAATTGATACATAGATTCATCTGGGTATGCAATAGGATTTCATAAGCAGTATGGGTTTGGGATAATTGTGTTCATGGTTTGGAATCTTTGATATTAATTAACTTTTGCGTATTGTACTTTTTTTAAGAGTATAAGCCCAATGGATAAGGCACTGATCAGAGGCTAATAGTTCTTATGTTGTGACATTTCTAGTTATATGTTGGATATGTTTATGAAAATATAGACATAAAATCCAATACATATTATACCTTCATAAGTTTGTTATGTTCTATTTATCTCATGCTCCATTTCATGGTTGATGTTCAATGGATAATTAGCCATTTATCTAGTATCTCCCGGTTATGTTAAGTTTGTATGAGATTCCTGCTTGATTGACTTCACTTGTTAGTTTTTCTTTTCTATGAGTCACGTATTTTGTCCTCATTCCAATTGATCGGTAGCTTGTTTTAATCCTATTCTATAAAAGGATTCCCAAGATCACTGGAAGGGGCTGGAAAATCATGTATTGTAAGTATTTTTGTAAAGTTTTCAGTCGGGGAATATAGCAGAAATTGTACTAGATAAGTTTCAAGATCAGAAATAAAGTTTAAGGTTTGTAGCATTTTATTCTGGTGGTTATCTTTGATTACATCTTGTAAATTAAAGTGTGATTCTTTATACTTAATATAAAGATCCTGGTTCTAATCTATCCTGTAGTGTTCATCTGATGAGTTATGAATTTTCCAATTTATTAGCATAGATCTTATCTGTGTGTATGTAGTTGTTTTAGAGTTTTGATCAAGGATCAAATTAAATGATGCTCTAATTGATACGTAGATTCATCTGGGTATGCAATAGGATTTCATAAGTAGTATGGTTTTGGGATAATTGTGTTCATGGTTTGGAATCTTTGATATTAATTAACTTATGTATATTGTATTTGTTTTAAGAGTATAAGCCTAATGGATAAGGTACTGATCAGAGACTAATAGTTCTTATGTTGTGACATTTCTAGTTATATGTTGGCTATGTTTCTACAAATATAGACACAAACTCCAATACGTCTTATATCTTCATAAGTTTGTTATGTTCTATTCATCTCATGCTTCAGTTCATGGTTGATGTTCAATGGATAATTAGCCATTTATCTAGTATCTCCTGGTTATGTTGAGTTTGTATGAGATTCCTGCTTGATTAACACCGTAAGGAATATTTGAAAATGTTAAAGGGTGTCCCCGCCTTGGTTTAGCAGAACCTAAAGTGTAGAAGTATGGTAGGCGTGCTTGTCAGTTGGTCCTTTTCACTACATTGAACAATAGTTGGAGTTGGCTTCTCTTTAAGATCCCGTCAGAAAGTGAAAAGGTTGATGTCCATTCATCACATCATCATGTCCAATTTCATAGTCATCCATCATATCAATAAATTTATTCAAATTCTCTTCACATGTTATAACATTGTTACCAGAAATTTTTGGAAGTTTATCCCTAATTTCTTTTGGGATTTCATTAGGATAACCTGGAATGGCAAGGAAAATAAACTGCCTATACCTTTCTGCATAGACAGGTGTCTTTAGGTTTTATTAGTACCTTTAGCCTCCAAAGGTTAAGAAATTGGAAACTTCATTACACAGACCACAGTACACTATAAATAGTACCCACTTTATGGAAGGGAGAAGTATGCAGTTCAATATAAATTATGGTTTACACAATGACAAGTTGACATTATTTTTGAAGATCATGATTATGCCTAGGAGAGATCTAAGGTGGGTATCAAATGTGCCTTGTAACATAATGAATGGGGGGTGCACATCTGTGATTAATTCATCTTCTCTAGTGTGCATTATTATAGGTGATAAAGATACTAGATATCACCTTTGTGACACTTTATAGAGTCCAAAAAATGTTGCTTTCCATCTGGTGCAGACCAAAATAATTTTTATTTTTTACTTTTTAAAACTAAGATTTGGGGATCTTTGGATGGCAATCCCCAACAGGGAAGCATCCCTGCCTGCCAATTCCAAATTAAGGCCTTTGTATCCCATTTTTTATGATTTAAAACTAATAGCCTTCAACCAAACTCTGAATTCTTTGAACAATGCACTTGTAAGGGTAGGCTTATTACATTTTTTTACTGAAAACCCAGATAACGGTTTTCCCCAGCCAGCTGCTTTAAATTGGCACATCTCCAATGTTGGTCAATATTCAACTGGAGTTTTTTGAATTTTAGCTGTTATTGCTTCTATGATCTCATCTCTTTACAAATTTTATCTCTGTGCCATAGTAGAATTTTTGTAAACAATTTTGGGACTTTGCTTTTTACTTTTTCATTCATTAGAAGACTTCCTTAGAATATTGTGTTTGAGTTTATGGTGCTTTTTAAAATTTGTTTTAGGTATTCATTCTTTTTAGCAATTTTTTTGTTTATATGCTTCATATTACACATGTTCTCTATATAATTAATGTTCGCAATCTATTTTAAATTCTAAGTTCCTCTTAGTAGAAAGTACATATTAGGTTATGATTATGTGTGGTCTCAATTGGTAAGTGCTTGCTATTTGTGCTAAAGTATGAATGGAAAGGTTTTTGATACCCTGCCATCTTTGTGATGTGCAATTCATTCCTAGTGCATGTGAGTCACAAGTATGTAGATTGCCTACACTTTTTAGAATTTATAAAGTAGTTGTAAGGTCTCTTGATGATCTTGGAATGAATAGGATCTTAGATTTTGTTATGATTTATTTCTTTATTGCTAAGATGTTTTATCATTTAAGTTAAATAATTATAAGTACTTGATAGGGATTTTCTAATTAATGTACATGGGCTTTTCTAATTAATGCACATATTGGCTTTTACTATAATAGCAATTTATAAGATGCTTGTGTCAGGATTTCATTTAAATTCAATTGGTTCTAAGGCTTCAAGCAATGGTAGTTTTGCTATTCCTTGGCTGGAAGCTGTGTTTCCTGAGCTAGTTGACTTTTCTGATGATCTAGTAGCTGAAAGACTCAGATTATTGGGACTGAAGGCTCATGTTCAAAGGCTTCAAGCAATGGTAGTTTTGTTATTCATTGGCTAGTGTAAAGAAGAAAATGGAGGGTTCTTAGATAAGGTTTTGGACAATAGAGATTTACTCATAAAAGATACCCTATATCTCCATTAATCATCTTACATTTAATTGTAATTGATAATGGGTGTAAATCTGGAAATGTTTGCAAAGGAAAATGGAATAAAATACATACCTTCGAAAAAGAACGTGTTGAAAACCCTGTCATATGGTCTCAGAAACTATTGATTTTTGCGATCCTAAACTGAAACTGCGAGGTCTACAAAACCCATAAATGTTTTTATGATCTGGATCAGTTCCAATTTTGACTCTCAAGTCAATGTCACCATTGACCCAGAATTTCCTATTCTGACCTAGGGCAGAATCAACCTCCAATTCTGACCTAGGGCAAAATCGACCTCTAAAATCTCTGACAGAAAATTTGTTTATGAATCTTGATGGTTTTCCAAAAAGGGTATCTGAATCTGCACTCCAATTTACTATTCCAAACCTATCCCTACAAGAAAAATGGTTTGTTTGTTGGGGGGAGGGGTTTTCCTTTCTCAAACTCTGGTTTTGGAATTAACCTTAAAGTATAATTGACATTGCATAAGTAAAAAAATTAAATGAACAAATTCACCTTGCTTGCATAGAAACCGTTGTGGCGGATTTGAATACATGGATCCACAAGTATGTATGCACCAAATGGATGTAGAATGTAGGATGTCTCAAATCAATTGTTTGTAGATCTTCAACACCAATCTTGAATGGATCTTGGAATAGGAGGAGGCTTGGAGGAATGTGGATGGAGAAATTTTCAACAAGAGGGCTCCATAGAGCTTGAATCCTTCAATGGCTACCGATGGATCTCCTTGATAAATTGAGTGCTTGAAGATGATTGAAGGCTTGGATGCTTGAGTGTAGATGAATGCTTCAATAGATATTTAGCTTGCTTCAAATCTTGCTTCTTATCTTGTCCTTCACACTTAGATTTCACTTAGTTGATGGTTAGAGAAAATGAGAGGAGAAAGCTTCCTTATATACAAATCTAGGGCACAATCTTCTAGAGAGGCCTACATAGGAGAATTGAATTTTCATTAGACCTATACCCCTATAATTGGACCTATATTAAATATAATTTAAGATTCATTGTTTCAAAACCCTAAACAGTCGACCCGGAAGTGGGAATTAACTCTTTTCGAAGCCTGACATCCAAAAACTTGAAATCTGGACCTTGGGCTAGAAAAAGGTCAATTCTGACCTAGGTCAAGGTCAAGTTCAACCTTGACCTAGGTCAAGGTCAAGGTATACCTTGAACTAGGTTAAGGTGGAAGTCGACCTTGACCCAAAAAGGTCAATTTTGACCCTGAGATCAAAAATCTCAGTTTTGTAGTTTAGGATGCCAGAAACAGGTTGGAGAAAAGTGGAAAATGGGGCAAAACAAGGGAAAAATCTAGATCCAAGTCATAGACCCATTCAAGGTGCTTTACATGACCCCAAAACACTTACTCGGAAGGCTAAACCAATCTACAATGGAAGTGCTTCCATTTTGTGACTATACATTTAGCCCCCACTTTAGCAAGAGTATGTACTCGATGCAAACTCTTGGTAAAGGAGATCATGAAGAAAATATAATCTTATTAAAATCAAAAGGGACAAAGGAATACTCAAGCCCCTAGGGACTTAATTCTTTATAAACCCTAAGATCACGATAAGAAAGATATCACCAGTCAAAGAGAAAAAAGAGAGAGAGGAGTGGTTAGCTCGCTCAGTAAGACGTGTGTATCTCACTATGAACCACAAAAAAAGGATAGGGTGGCCCACCAAGAAAGAACTTGATAGTCACCCCATAAAGTTGTGCACCTTTTGGTGGCTTTGTGCATGTGTGTAGTGCATCTTCTAACGGCTTTTATGAAGTACCCATGGATCCATATCCTTATATCACCATGGAATACATTTGTAAAATGCGTATCTCTTCAAGATTTAGAAACTTATGTGCCTTACCTTCGGAGGATTTAGCATATTGAATTGTAATTGAATGTGTATCTCTTTAGGATTTAGCAACTTATGTGTGTTACCTTTAGAGAATTTAGCATGCTGCAAAACAAAATGTTAGAACAAAAATGGAGGGTTCTTAGATAAGGTTCTGGACAATAGAGATTTACTCGTAAAGATACCCCATGCCTCCATTAATCATCTTACATTTAATTGTAATTGATAAGGGGTGTAAATCTAGAAATGTTTGCAAAGGAAAATGGAATAAAATACATACCTTCAAAAAAGAACGTGCTGAAAACCCTGTCATATGGTCTCAGAAACTATTGATTTTCACGATCCTAAACCGAAACTGCGAGATCTACAAAACCCTGAATTATTTTTATGATCTAGATCAATTCCAATTTTGACCCTCAAGTCAATGTCACCATTGACCCAGAATTTCCTATTCTAACCTAGGGCAAAATCGACCTCTAAAATCTCTGACAGAAAATCTATTTCCGAATCCTAATGGTTTTCCAAAAAGGGTATCCGAATATGCACTCCAATTTACTGTTCCAAACCTATCCCTACAAGAAAAATGGTTTGTTTGTTGGGGGGAGGGGTTTTCCTTTCTCAAACTCTGGTTTTGGAATTAACCTTAAAGTATAATTGACATTGCATAAGTAAACAAATTAAATGAACAAATTCACCTTGCTTGTATAGAAACCCTTGTGGCGGATTTGAATACGTGGATCCACAAGTATGTATGCACCAAATGGATGTAGAATGTAGGATGTTAGATGTAGGATGTCTCAAATCAATTTCTTGTAGATCTTCAACACCAATCTTGAATGGATCTTGGAATAGGAGGAGGCTTGGAAGAATGTGGATGGAGAAATTTTCAACAAGAGGGCTCCATAGAGCTTGAATCCTTCAATGGATACCAATGGATCTCCTTGATAAATTGAGTGCTTGAAGATGATTAAAGGCTTGGATGCTTGAGTGTAGATGAATGCTTCAATAGATATTTATCTTGCTTCAAATCTTGCTTCTTATCTTGTCCTTCACACTTGGATTTCACTTAGTTGATGGTTAGAGAAAATGAGAGGAGAAAGCTTCCTTATATACAAATCTAGGGCACAATCTTCTAGAGAGGCCTACATAGGATAATTAAATTCCCATTAGACCTATACCCCTAGAATTGGACCTATATTAAATATAATTTAAGATTCATTGTTTCAGAACCCAAAACAGCCGACCCGGAAGCGGGAATTAACTCTTTTCGAAGCCTGACATCTAGAAACTTGAAATCTGGACCTTGGGCTAGAAAAGGGTCAATTTTGACCTAGGTCAAGGTCAAGGTAAACCTTGAACTAGGTCAAGGTAAACCTTGAACTAGGTCAAGGTCAAGGTAGACCTTGAACTAGGTCAAGGTAGAAGTCGACCTTGACCCAGAAAGGTCAATTTTGACCCTGAGATCAAAAATCTCAGTTTTGTAGTTTAGGATGCCAGAAACAGGCTGGAGAAAAGTGGGAAATGGGGAAGAACAAGGGAAAAATACATATCTAAGTCATAGACCCATTCAAGGTGCTTTACATGACCCCAAACCACTTACTCAGAAGGCTAAACCAATCTACGATGGAAGTGCTTCCATTTTCTGACTATACATTTAGCCCCCACTTTAGCAAGAGTATGGAATCGATGCAAACTCTTGGTAAAGGAGATCATGAAGAAAAGATAATCTTATTTAAATAAAAAGGGACAAAGGAATCCTCAAGCCCCTAGGGAATTAAGTCTTTATAAACCCTAAGATCATGATAAGAGAGATATCACCAATCAAAGAGAAAAAAGAGAGAGAGGAGTGGTTAGCTCACCCAGTAAGATGTGTATATCTCACCGTGAACCACAAAAAAAGGATAGGATGGCCCACCAAGAAAGCACTTGATAGTCACCCCATAAAGTTGTGTGCCTTTTGGTGGCTTTGTGCATGTATGTAGTGCATCTTCTAACGGCTTTTATGAAGTACCCATGGATCCATATCCTTATATCACCATGGAATACATTTGTAAAATGTGTATCTCTTCAGGATTTAGAAACTTATGTGCCTTACCTTCAGATGATTTAGCATATTGAATTGTAATTGAATGCGTATCTCTTTAGGATTTAGCAACTTACGTGTGTTACCTTCAGAGGATTTAGCATGCTGCAAAACAAAATGTTAGAACACAAATGCATAATATAAAATGAGGGACGCCATATATATGCCCCCCTCCTTAATATGTAATAATACATACTATTTTGACATGTTAAGGAAAGAACAGAACAAGGATAAATCCTTCTTCAACAACAAGACAATATCCATAGACAACACCCAGTCCAAGCTAAGAAGGTCACAACTCCTATGAGGCCATGGAAGGGACAAATGCGAAGAGATATCATGCAAGAAGTGAAAAAGTAACCCTTGTGAGGGATAGCACACTATTCAATTTCCAAGGTGAGAGATTTATCAACCATGGAAACCCAATGTTAAACAATGAAATAGGTTATGATCAAG
>MU226780.1:1618502-1632876 GCA_018584345.1 Thuja plicata | reverse complement strand
GATCTTTTTGAGTCCACCCTGTTTAGCCAATAATAATCCTTCAAATAATGCCAGAGCCTCAGCCATATTATTTGACCCAATTGGGAGTGGACAACATTTTATTGCTAGTAATAGTCCTTGATGATCCTGGATGCATACCCCAGCTCCTGATTTTCCTAGGTTCCCCCTTGAGGAACCATCAAAATTTTTTTTACTATTCCCCATTGACGGTGGTATCCATTTGAATAAGTTTCTAGCCAGCATTTTATTCGATGTTGTATTGTAACACCAACCAAATGGTATGTGTATTTGTTTCCATTGTTGCAATATTGCATAATCCCATGAGGTCATGACCAAGTTGTGCTTAAGTTTGATGTGAATGACATTTACTAGTTCTGATATTGACCTCTCTAAAGCATTTGTAACTACTTCAATTGAAGAGGGAGTTCTTCAAAAAACTCTTTTGTTTCTCTCCCACCAAATTTCCCAAACAACTAATGTTGGGGTGCATATCCAAATTACTGAGAAGAGGGATGTAGAGTATAACTGTGGCCATGATTCAAATAAGTCCCAGAGTTTGTTTGGGAATGGTGTTAAATAATGTAATTTTTCAAGTACAAAATACCAGCATTCCTGTGCAAATTGACAATTTAGAAATAGGTGATCTACATCTTCCTGTTGATTGTCACATAAAAGACAATTAAAAGATTGCGCTATGTTGAGTCTATGTAGTCGCTCACTAGTTAGTGCCCTATTGTTCAAAGCTAGCCAAGCAAAACAACTAGCCTTGGGTAGATTCACATTGCTCGAGCAGAAATTGTATGCTCGAGATGGTTTTGTAATTGAATTTCTCTGTTGAAGGAGTTTATATCCCTCCTTGATAGTGAATTTTCCATATACTCCTGGGGCCCATAGAATTTTATCCTCTAAGTTTGATAAGTAAACCAAATTTTGCGAGAAGATTTTCTCCAAGTACTGTATCTCTTGGGGGGATAAGGGCAAATCATGAGGTTCTTTCCATATTACCTTCCTGGAGTGTAGACAGACTGCTAAAACATAGTCATTTAAATAGATTCCCCAATTATTTTCTGATGTGTTAACTATGTTTTCAATGCCATTCATACGAAAAAGGGGAGGTGCACCATTCCATGAGTCTCGCCAAAATTTGACTGATTGACCATTATTTACTTCCCAAGTAATAAAATTTGTTACTATTTCTCTGGAGGAAATCATGAAATCCCAAATGGCTGATCCTTTAGGGGGGTCTAGTACTGATAAGATTCTACCCGAGTTGTTATCATCTAGATACTTCTGTTGCATAATTTGGCACCAAATATTGTGTGGTTTGGAGTACATTTGCCAAACTAATTTACCCCCAAATGCTTGGTTTCTGTATTGAAGATCATGAATCCTAGCACCACCTGACTGCTTTACTTGTGTTAATTTATCAAAAGAAACCAGCGGGATTTTCTTTTCTCCATTCATATTTCCAGTCCAAAGGAAGTCTCTTAATTTTTTCTGTATTTTTTGAAGAACCGATGAAGGAGCTTTTAGAACGGACAAATAATAATTGGGGATAGCTGATAAGACTGATTTGATTAAAAGTATTCTACCTGAGAGTGATAACAATCTCGCTTTCCATGCTACTACTCTAGATTTAATCCTCTCAATGATGGGCAGCCAGTAGCTGCTTTTGTTAACTCCCATAAAAAAATGAATGCCAAGGTAAACAGAATGGAGGATATCCACTGAGAATCCTAATAGACTGGTAATATTGTTAGATATAATTTTGTTTGTATTAAATAAGTAAATTTTGGATTTGAGAGGGTTGATCTTTTGATTTGAAGCTGCTGTGTAAAGGTCCAATGATTCCTTAATCTGTCTGGCCTCTGAAATATTTGCGCTCCCAAAAAGTAATGTGTCATCCGCAAATAGCGAATGTGTCACTGATATATCTATTTGTCCAATTTGAACCCCTTGCCACTTCCCTAGTACATGCTTATAATGGATAAGTCTACTGAATGATTCTGCCATGAGGATGAACAGCACCGGCGATAATGGATCTCCCTGTCTGATACCTTGTTTGGATGAAAAGAATCCTACTGGTGCTTCGTTTATCAGAACTGAAAAACCCACACCTGAAATACAGGATTTAATCCATTTACACCGACCTTTTGCAAATCCAAATTTTCTTAGAACCTTTATGAGAAAATCCCAGCTTACTCTATCATAATCTTTCATCATGTCCAGCTTGATAACAAAATGTGAAGATTTAGTATTGTTAATGGAATGCAGGACTTCATGTACCACCAGAGCTCCTTCCATTGTTTCCCTGCCTGGAAAAAATCCCCCTTGTGGTTGTGAGACAAGATTAGGAATGAGGTACTGCATCCTAAGGTAGATTGCCTTTGTTATGATTTTATAAATGGTATTGCATAAAGATATTGGACGAAAATCTGTAAATGTTTTTTGAGTTTTTGTTTTTGGAATAATGGCTATATTTGTGGTGTTGAAATTTTTTAACATGGATTTACTAATCCTTGATTCTTCAACTACTTCCAGTAATTCCCACCCTATCCAATCCCAACATACTTGATAAAATAGAGCGGTGAATCCATCTAGACCAGGGGCCTTATCTGAGGGTAAAGAAAAGACCACTTTTTTAATTTCTTGGATTGTAAATGTAGCCAAAAGTTTTAAATTGTCCACCTCTGTTATCAAAGTGGGGATTGCCTCTATTAGGTCCACCATTGGTGGATCTAATGGATATGTGTTAGGTGGTGGATTTAACAGGGTCTGAAAAAATCTAATCCCTTCTTCTTGGATGCTTTGAGGATCAGTTATTATATTGCCAGTCTCCGCGTTAGTAATATTAAAAATTTGATTAATCGCTGCTTTGTGTTTTGCTAACACATGAAAGTATTTAGTGTTTCTATCTCCATCTTTTAGCCATAGTTCCCTTGACTTTTGCCTCCAATATTCCTCTTCTCTGCTGCATATTTCCTCCCATTCTTGCATTAAAATTTTCTGTGTGGTGTATGAATCCTCATCCATTCCTTGTTTGATGATAATGTTATATATATCTTCTAATTTTGCCTTTACTAATTCTTTTTCTGAAAAGATATTCTTAAAGGTCTTCTCATTCCATTTTTTGATCCACTTTTTGATGTGTTTCAGCTTATTTGCAAATTGGAACATTTTAGTACCTTTTGTTTTTTGGGTAGATACTCAACATTGTTTAAGTGAAGGTAAGAAGCATGGATGACGTAGCCACATTCTTTCAAATTTGAAAGATGGCTTAGATTGGAAGCCTTGTCTTAAAGTTGTTGAAGTCATATGGAGACAAATTGGGAAGTGGTCTGATCCTAGCTGAGGAAGGATTTCTGAATGATATGTAACATTTGCTAATTTCCAACACTGAGCAAGAAGAAATCTGTCTAATCTTACCGCTATCTGTGAAAATTTTACCCTTTTATTAGTCCATGTAAATGTTCCATTTAATGGTTCAACATCCATTAAGTCATTATTTTTCACAAAAGTGGAGAAATCCTGAATTGTTCTCAGCGGTGGACAAATTCTGCTAATCTTTTCTGATAGTTTGAGTATGGCATTGAAATCCCCACCCATTATGAGGTGTGATTCTGATTGACTTTGTATAAACTAAGTGATTTCCATCCATAGCCTTTGCTTGTCCTGAGTTGGGGTAGGCCCATAAATGTTAAATAACAGGATTTTTATTTCAAAGCTCTCCAATCTTATGACTTACCAATTGTCCCTATTATGAATTGGCTGTCCTAGTATTAGTTTAGGGTCCCAAAGAATAGCTAACCCACCTAAAGCACCAATCGCTGGGCTATGTGTAGTATTCCATTTTGACCAATTCCCAATTGTTTTATTAAACACTTCTATTGACATCTTGGTTTCTTGAAGAAGTATCACTTCCGCTGTTAAAGAATTCAGCTCTTGCTTAATTCTTTTTCTTTTGTTAGAGGCATTTAGTCCTCTGACATTCCAAGAGTCAATCTTCATTGTTGACAAGGAGAACACTTGGTTCTCCTCGTCGATCTTTTGATAGATGTGAATTTCCCGTCCAGTGTTGATTGAATACCTACTGCTATTTCTTGCTTAATTAGACTGCTTTTTGGTATTCTTCCTCTCTTTCTTGGTGTGACTTTAGCCTGTATATCTTGAATTGGAGTTTGTTCAAGTGATAGTATGGTAGTAGTGTCAAAAGGTAGTTGCTTAGATCTTGGTCCATTTGTATCAGTCTCAATGTCATCATAGACTTCCTGATCTATTATTGTTTGATTTCCCTCCGTATCTATGAATGTATTACTTTGAATCCACTCACTAATTTGAGAGTATATTGACTCATCAGTCTTTGGGGATGACACCCTTTCTTTATCCTCCTGCCAGTCTTCTTTGGTTTTTGTGAGATCCAGTTCATCTATCTGTCTATATATTTCCCCTTCCAGATTATACTCCATGTTTTCCATTGACATTCCTTGTTGGTCCTCAGTACTAATGTTATCCTCCATCAATATTGTTGACATAATCTGCTTACAAGGCCAGTATGTTTCTTGATAAATTTGATTTATCTGCTGAGAGCTACTCGGGTTGTGGGCTATTGTGGGCGTCTGCAGTCCCTCATCCTCTGTGATATTGATATGTATTGCTGCCTGACCTGCTTTCTCAAACTCATGGATATCTTGATCTGATGTTACATTTTTGTTGTGTTGTTGAGAGTTCATTGAAATGTAATCTCCTTCTTGTAGTGTTATACCTTCTTCCTATGCTATCTCATATATTATTTTATTGGCTAGCTCTGTCAACAGTTGATCTGATATTTTCCTAGCTCGGAGATTACTTAGAGTCTCTTCATCAAGTGCCTCATGTGTAATTGGCTTTTTAGTTGGGGAGTCAGAGTACATGAGTTGTTGCACTAACTCATCCATATCTGGATTGTGTACTTCTGATGACTTCCAGTCTAGCAGCATGTTCTGATTGGTATTGTTGAGGATCATCAAAATATATCTTACTGCATAATAGAAATAGATGATCGACTCATATGAATACAGATTAGAGTGCAGGGCTTTGTCGGAATAATCTGTCAATGCATTCATTTCTATATGCTTAGAGTAATGAGAATTCTGATGGAATGAACATTTGAGAGGATTTGTGCATTGGCTTTCACATACCCTCATCTGTGAGCATGATTGGGTACTGCATTGTTCTGTGAAGTGTCCTAATCAATTCTGATATAACATGATGGTATCTTCATTTTGGATAACAACACTTTGTTCCCATCGGCCCCATTTGGAGTTTAAGTAGATGGATTTTGGCAATTCCTTGACATTATCATGCAGTATGCAAACTCTAACCTCTCGGTGAGGAAACTCAAAGGGAATTAGATCATGTTTAGCAAAGATTCCTAGTCTGTTGGCAATAATTTCTATGATGTCCAGAATTCTGTATTCTAATGGCAAGTTTGGTAAAGCTATCCAGATTGGGAAGAATAGAGGGGATCTATCTTTGAGTATGACATTAGGGGTCCAAATCGAAGTAAAGAGGCCCAAT
This sequence comes from Thuja plicata, assembly GCA_018584345.1. Classification (NCBI taxonomy): domain Eukaryota; kingdom Viridiplantae; phylum Streptophyta; class Pinopsida; order Cupressales; family Cupressaceae; genus Thuja; species Thuja plicata. The sequence goes on along the minus strand of MU226780.1, from coordinate 1,627,320 downwards.
CCTTTATAAAACTAGCTTTTATTTTTATGGACAGCATCTCTCGATTCGATGGATTCAAATTTAGCAAGAAAATATCCCAACTTAATGTCTACCCAAAATATATCTGTAAACCCTATCCAATTATCCAAGGCCCAAATCTTAATATCATCAATTGACAGATCTGGTTTCGAGAATTTACCTATAAGTGCTTTGTCCCGGAGGAGATGAATTTGATCCTGGAGAAAATGGTCTGGAAAAGTAATTGTTGACGTACGCTGGGGGTCAAGATCTTGCTGTAGATCCTTACTAGTTCAAGAATTTTCATATGCATACCTTCCAGTAACTGTTTGATCCACGCAATATTTGAGTAGTTTGTAGCAACAACATACTCTACTTCAGTAGTAGATTGAGAGATGCATCCTTGCTTCTTGTTGATCCATGTGACAAGTTTTTCACCCATAAAGAATGCTCCTCTAGTTGTACTCTTCCGATCATCAATATTTCCAGCCCAATCAGCATCGATAAAGACCTTAAGTTCAAATTTGCCTTCTTTTCTATAACTTAAGCCATATTACTCGATATTAGTCAGATATCTTAGGATTCTTTTCATAGAAGTCATATGTGATTCTCTGGGATTAGCAAAAAATCTTGCAATTATTCCTACTGCATGTGCAATATCTGGTCTAGTATGTACATCATACATGAGTTTTCCAATCATTGATCTGTACAAAGTTTGATTTACCTCTATTGACTTGTCCTCCTTTTCCATCTTACATCTAGTTGCCATCGGTGTTCCAACTGGTTTGGGTTCTTCCATCTTGAATATTTTTAGTATTTCTTTGATGTATTTGGATTGTGTAATGAAAATACCTTCATCTTGTTGCATGATCTACAGACCAAGAAAGAACTTGATCTCTCAAAACATAGAAATCTCAAACTCTTTGCTCATTTCACTTTCAAATGATTTGCATAGCATATCATTGCCTCCAAATATGATGTCATCAACAAATATCTCAGCAATCAAAATGTTAGCATCAGTATCTTCCTTCAAATAAAGATTATTGTTTTCACTAGTCCTTACAAATCCAATACTTATAAGATCGGAATGAAGTCTTTCATACCAGGCTCAGGGTGCTTGTTTCAATCCATACAGGGCTTTGTGTAGTCTTCATACCATGTCCCTCTTATCTGGATCAACAAACCCTTCTGGTTGTTTAATGTATACCTCTTCTTCAAGTATTTCATTTAGGAATGCAGACTTGACATCCATTTGATATACCTTGAATCCTTTACATGCAACATAAGCAAGTAATATTCTTATTCCTTCTAGCCTAGCAATGGGTGAAAAGGTCTCTCCATAGTCAATCCCTTCTTCTTGTGCATACCCCTTGCATACTAGTCTTGCTTTATTTCTGGTGACTTATCCATTCTCATTCAGTTTGTTCCTAAATATCCATTTTGTACCAATGAAATTTTTGTCATCTAGTCTCGGTACAAGTGTCCATGTCTTGTTTTTCTCTATCTGTTCAATCTCCTCATTCATAACACTTATCCATTCATCATTATCTACTGCAGCATTGACAGATTTTGGCTCGTAATCACAAATAAGACATCTTGTATTTAGAGACTTACTTCTGGTTCTCATACCAGCCTTATTGTCTCCAATGATCTGGTTCTATGGATGGTTCCTTCTGACATATCTGGCAAGTATAGGTTCAGATCTTTGTCTATCAGATTGATCATCATTTTGTCCTTCATTCTGTTTTTCATCACTTTGTGCATCATTTTGAGCAATATCTTGATCGTCGGTATTTGCAGCCTGATTCTCGGGTGCAATGATTTGTTGCTCGAGAGATCTACATTGTTGGTCGGGTAGAGTGTCAGGTTATTCATTGTAAACAAACCTATTGTAGTCCTTTGTTTCTTTTGTGCTTTTCTTTTCATTCTTCTTTGCAAATTCATCTATCTTTACATTTTCACTTTCAACAATTTTGTTAGAGGCTTTAATGAGACATTTATAAGCCTTGCTCTTGGTGGAATACCCTAGAAATATTCCTTCATCACTCTTGGAGTCAAGTTTTCCATTTCTATCATCTTTTAAGATATAAAATTGACTGCCAAATTTTTTGAAATAACTTACATTGGGTGTGTATCCATACCATAGCTCATAAGGTGTCTTCTTGGTGTCTTTCTTCAATTGTACTCTATTTAATATATAAACAATAGTACTGATAGGTTCCCTCTAGAAGATTTTGGTGATCCCTTTCTCTATCATCAGTGTCCTTGCACAATCAACTATGGATCTATTCCTTCTTTCAGCAATACCATTTTGATGTGGTGTTCTTAGTGTAGAGACTTATCTTTTGATTGCATGCTCATTACAAAAGTTAGTGAATTCATCTGAAATAAATTCCCCTCCTCTATCTAATCTTAAGCATTTCAATTATTTACCACTTTGTTTCTCAACCATTGCTTTGTACCATTTAAACATCTTAAATGCTTCATATTTATCTTTTAAAAACATTACTGTCATCATTCTAGAATAATCATCAACAAAGAGAATAAAATATCTATCTCCATAATAACTCTTTGTCCTCATAGGTCCACATAGGTCAGTATGGACTAATTCTAGAATGACATCAAATGTATGGATTTTGCTTTTGAAACTAGACTTTGTCATCTTACCTTTTTGACAATTCTTACACATGATATTGTCGGGCTTGGTCATCATTGGTAATCCTCTTACATTTCTCTTTTTGCTTATCTTTATCATATTGTCAAAGTTCACATGACACAATATTTGGTGCCACACCCATATATATTTGTTTCTAGCCATTAACCTAGTGGTGTTAGTATCATTCAGATAGAATAAGTTACCTTTTGTCTGCTCACCAGTACCAATCAAATTTTCTGATTCATTGAAGATCTTTGCCTTCTTATTTTTGAATGCTACTTTGTGACCTGAATTATTCAACTGAGAAACACTCAATAGATTATAATTCAATCCTTTTACCCAATAAGCATTTTCACATTTTATCAGGTTATTCAACATTATAGTTCTTCTACCTTCAACTGGACAAGGTGTGTCTTTACCCATTCTTACTGAACCACCATTATAGTATTCAAAAGTCTCAAACTTTTTCTTGTCCCTGGTCATATGGTGAGTGCACCCACTATCTATGATCCAGACATTATTTTTACTAACTTTAGATATGAGTGCAGTTTCTACATACCTTTCTTCATCACCATTTGAATCATCTTTTACTGCCACAAAAACCATCTCAATGTCTTCATCAAATTCGGTGTCAGTGTCATCATCTTTGAATTTTTCAAGGTAACTGGCCTTCTTTCCTTTGTCCTTGTAGTCTTGGGTATCTCTTCTTTCTGATTGTCGGTTGCTTCTGTAATCACCTTTGTCATACTTCTTTTCAAATGACCTGTCATTACTTCTGTCATTTTTTCTTATGTTAGGACATCTTGCAACAAAGTGTCCAATTTCTTTACAATTAAAACAAATAAGTGGTAATTTACCTTTGTATTTACCTGTGCCTCTCTGCATTGTTCTAACCATAAGTGCTTCAATTTCATCAAGATCTTCTTCTTCACTTTCACTATCACTATCTTTTCTCATAGTGTGTTTATGACTTGATTTACTTATTCTCAAAGAAGATTTGAATGAAGACTCCATGTTTGGTAAGAAACTATTATCAAAATTGTTCATCTCAAATGAAATCAGTCTTCCAATCAAACTATCTAGAGTAACATTGCTATTTGCTACTACTCTCATTTCTTGTATGGCAGATACTCTAATAGCATAAGTAGGCAGTAAGGTTCTTAGAATTTTACTTACCACTGTATCTTCTTCTAGTACACCTCCAACTCCTCTGATAGCATTGACTACCTCTTTGATTCTTGTGTTGCATTGTGTGATGCTTTCACCTTCTTTCATCTTGAGATCATCAAACTTTCCTCTAAGGATTTCTGCCTTGGCTCTGAAAACATTCTTTTCACCACCATGTACAAGTATTAATTTGTCCCACATCTACTTTGAAGTCTTGCAGGTTTTGACATCTTCAAATTCAACATCGGAGAGTGAGGAAGCAAGCTCTATCATCATGCAGTTGTGCTCATTCTTCTCTCTCATTTGTTCATCTATGGGTGCTCCTGTGTGAAACACATATTCAATATCTAAGTATTGAGTAATATCATTTCCAATACCTGATAAGTAGAGTCTTATTTTGCTTTGCCATGAAGCAAAATTGTCTTTGTTCAACTTGGGCACATCTCATCTGTTCATCTTGTGATCTTTAGCTTAGGTCTTGAAACCTTCTTTCTAAGCACACAAGCTCTGATACCAATTGTTAGTAATAACTGAGAGGGGGGGGGGAGTGAATTAGTGGCCTCAAAAAATTAATCCTTAAATCAACTCTTAAAACTTAGTACCACTTTTAAGCCTCTGATTATACTCAGTCCTACAAGATGAATGCCTTGAAATAATTATAAAAATTTACTACTTGTTGGAATGCTTTGTAAATCCTTCTTCTGTATGTTTACCGATAAGCAGTCTTTCATTTACCGAAACACAGTAAATAACTAAAGTATACTGATCAATCCAAAATTGCATATGCGAAATGTAAAACAATAAAGTAATGAAACATAAACACATGACACATGGATTTTTAACGTGGAAAGCTTGTTAAGGGAAAAATCACTGGGACCGGTACCCCAAATTTTCACTCTTCTGAAGTGAGCTCGATTAAGAGACAACCTTATTAAAGGTTACAATCACACTATTAGGTGTGACCTTGTTAGAGGATTCAAAGAATAGTTTGTCACCTAGTATCTGACATCTAATGCTACCATCCTTGATCAAACACTCACTTGGCCCGTCAATAGGTATTTTTCATATCCAATGCTACTTTCTATGATCAAACTTTTTGATACTCCTTGGGATGTATCTCAATTACAAAAGACTTTTAAGACCTGCTCGGTTAAGAGACTTGATGCTTCAATAGTTAAACTGAAATATTAAATGATCTGTTCACACATACAACTTGAATTGTAGATTTTCAGATCTATTGTAAGTGCATTACCTCTCTGATCAATGTAATTAATTCAATACCTTTGCTCCACACTGTTCTGATTTGTGATGTTGTTTCACTGTTCGTCGGTGTCTGCAGAATCTTGCTCTTTCCTCAGCTTGTTGATCAAGTCTGAATGAAGACTTTCTTCTCCTTCAGAATCTCTTCAGCATCTATTCTCTCTTCTCTTGTTCACCCCACACAATTTATAATGAATTGGGTTTGTCTCTTTATAGACATGATTCACCATTTCTTGGCTTTCTTGATTCTTGGTGTGATCCACAATTCTTACCAATTAGATTTAAATAAAAACCCTAGTTTTATCTCATAGAGATCTTCTTGCCAACTAGACAAAGCATCTTTAAATCCATTACTTATCCTCGGCTTTATTTGGTCGATTAAAATAATGATAAGTATCAGTTAAGTCTATTTATAGATCTTGACAGCTAAGCATTTTGTTGTTTCTGAACTCTATTTTCTATCGGTCAACACTTTAGTTAGTCATCAGTGTTAACTGATAGTTTCGTCGGTGTGACTTTAGTTGTCATCGGGATCTCCGTCTGTCGGGCAACACTGTAATTCTCTCGGTCGGGTTACTCTATGCTTTACTCGTCGGGCAACACTGTGACTTTGCTCATCGATAATTCTATGCATTTTATCGTCGGGTGACACTGTGACTTTTCTCTTTTACTCTGACCATCAGTGTGCACTCCGTCAGGTTATGTAGTCACTTTGTGAATACTTGACTTATATGCATTATTGAAATCATAGCCTTTGATTCATCGGTTCTTTGAAGTCTTTGGCAGTATGTTCATGACCAAAAATTATATCAAGTTGACATCAATGACAATACAATACAACTCAATATCTTCAAACATTCAATCAGTTATAGTTCATCAGGTAATACAAGAGAGGACAAAGAAAAATCACACACACTAAATAAAGTCTTTCTAGGTTTAACATCATGCAATGGTAAGGTAAGAGGAGTATGTTGTTTAATCCCAAAAGTTATAGAAGGATGTTTGGAAAACACTTGAAACAACTTGTGCAACATGATAACGAATAAAGAAATGCATAGAGAATAGATCTTTAAATATATCCAAATGCATTCAAATAAAATCTATAAGCATAAAAAATGTAAATGTTTTTGTATTTTTAAAAAAATGTTGTGATTTTTTATTTTTGAAATATAAATGCAAGAGCATAAAAGAAATCTACATGTACGATCTAACATTAGATGCAAATCCAACACCAAAAAGAAAGAGTTGTCTATCGCAGGTTCACCAAAATGTAAAGAAGAAAATTGAGGGTTCTTAGATAGGGTTTTGGAAAATAGAGATTTGCTTATAAAAGATACCCTGTGCCTCCATTAATAATCTTACATTTAATTGTAATTGATAAGGGGTGTAAATCTGGAAATGTTTGTAAGGGAAAATGGAATAAAATAAATACCTCCAAAAAAGAACATGCTGAAAACCCTGTCAAACGGTCTCAGAAATTATTGATTTCCATGATACTAAACCGAAACTACGAGATCTACAAAACCCAGAAATGTTTTTCTAATCTAGATCAGTTCCAATTTTGACCCTCAAGTCAATGTCACCATTAACCCAGAATTTCTGATTCTGGCCTAGGGTAGAATCGACCTCCAATTCTGACCTAGGGCATAATCAACCTCTAAAATCTCTGACATAAAATATGTTTCTGGATCCTGATAGTTTTCCAAAAAGGGTACCTGAATCTGCACTCCAATTCACTATTCTGAACCTGTCCCTGCAAGAAAAATGGTTTGTTTGTTGGGGGGAGGGGTTTACCTTGCTCAAACCCTGGTTTTGGAATTAACCTTAAAGTATAATTGACATTGCATAAGTAAACAAAGTAAATGAACAATTCACCTTGCTTGTATAGAAACCCTTGTGGCAAATTCAAATTCGTGGATCCACAAGTATGTATGCACCGAATGGATGTAGAATGTAGGATGTCAGATGTAGGATGTCTCAAATCAATTGCTTGTAGATCTTCAACACCAGTCTTGAACAGATCTTGGAATAAGAGGAGGCTTGGAGGAATGTGGATGGAGAAATCTTCAACAAGAGGGCTCCATAGAGCTTGAATCCTTCAGTGGCTACCAATGGATCTCCTTGATGAATTGAGTGCTTGAAAATGCTTAAAGGCTCGGATGCTTGAGTGTAGATGAATGCTTCAATAGATATTTAGATTTCTTCAAATCTTGCTTCTTAGCTTGTCCTTCACACTTAGATTTCACTTAGTTGATGGTTAGAGAAAATGAGAGGAGAAAGATTCCTTATATACAAATCTAGGGCACAATCTTCTAGAGAGGCCTACATAGGAGAATTAAATTTCCATTAGACCTATACTCCTAGAAGTGGACCTATATTAAATTTAATTTAAGAGTCATCATTTCAGAACCCAAAATAGTCGATCCGAAAGCGGGAATTAACTCTTTTCAAAGCCCAACATTCAGAAACCCTGAAAACTTGAAATCTGGACCTTGGGCCTGAAAAATGTCAATTCTAACCTAGGTCAAGGTCGAGGTCGACCTTGACCTAGGTCAAGGTCGAGGTCGACCTTGACCCAAAAAGGTCAATTTTGACCCTGAGGTCAAAAATCTCAGTTCTGCAGTTTAGGATGCCAAAAACAGGCTGGAAAAAAGTGGGAAATGGGGCAGAACAAGGGAAAAAGCCAGATCCAAGTCATAAACCCATTCAAGGTGCTTGAAATGACCCCAAACCACTTACTCAGAAGGCTAAACCAGTCTACAATGGAAGTGCTTCCATTTTCTGACTATACAGCTAGAAGCTGTGTTTCTTGAACTAGTTGACTTTTCTGATGATCTAGTAGCTGAAAGACTCAGAATACTGGAAGTGAAGGCTCATGTTGGATTTGATGCTTCTATTTCATTACAGGTATGGTATCTACCATAAATCTTCTAGAAATCTACTTAGGTCATATATTTATAGCCAATTTGTCTTCCAGTTCTGAGTTGATTTTTAATTCACTGGGTTTCAAAATTATGTAAAGGATTTTTTTTGAAAAAAGTAAATGAAATGGTAGACCTGAAGTATTAAATTTCAAGGTTAAATCATATGTGAGAATGAATTTTGATTATTTATCTATTAGTTGTTTTTTTCTCATACCCGAGAAAGGGATTTTGTTCTTTTCTATACAGGCCAACCAAGCAATCTTGTAGCAAGCTACCTAGGTCATATATTTATAGCCAATCTGTCTTCCAGTTCTGAGTTGATTTTTAATTCACTTATTTGAGGATTTCAAAATTATGTAAAAGATTTTTTTTGAAAAAAGTAAATGAAATGGTAGATCCGAAGTATTAAATTTCAAGGTGAAATCATATGTGAGAACGGATTTTGATTATTTATGTATTAGTTGTTTTTTTTTCATACCCGAGAAAGGCATTTTGTTCTTTTCTATACAGGACAACTAAGCAAAATTAACATTGTAGACACCCTAAAATGGACATGCTTGCGACTTTACATTAAAAACACTAATTTTCATCTATTAATTAATGGCTTTTTAATCATTAATTAATCATCTATTTTCCTCTAAATTCATTCCCCAAATCATCTAATCAAATTCTCAAAACTAATTAAAAAATTGATTTTATTTAATTAAATAGCTTTAATTGATTAATTACCATTAATTGATTAATTAAACTCAATTTCCTATAGTTTAAATTCAAATATTTAAACTTACTAATTAAATTCTTCCAATTAAATTAA
>MU226780.1:1604371-1614823 GCA_018584345.1 Thuja plicata | reverse complement strand
TGCCTCAAATCCAACCCCCACAACAACAACCCCAACTTCATTTGCCTTAGTTTCAACCCCCGCAACATCAACCCTAGCTTCAGTTGCCTCAATTCCAACCCCCGCAACAACAACCCCAGCTTCAGTTGCCTCAAAACCAACCCCCGCAACAACAATCCCAGCTTCAGTTGCCTCAAATCAAACCCCCACAATAGCAACCCTAGCTTTAGTTGCCTCAAATCCAACCTCAACAACAACAACCCTAGTCTCAAACCCAACCTCAACAGCAACAATACCTACCCCAACATTATCAACCCCAGTTTCAGTCACAACAACAAACACATCAAAATCCACCATGGGCTACTCATGTCCTTCCAGTTACAAATCACTCGGTGGGGAATCAATATCAAGTCCCTAGGATGAAATCCTATGTTCCTACTCAAGGGACACAGAGACGCAGCCTCATACCCACCACGACACAAAGGAATGTCCACACACATCAGCCTCAATATCAAACGGACATGCTAATGCAACAAATGCAAACCCTTCAAACCTAAATGATGGATATGCAAAATTAGGGGCACACTAAATCCTATACCACAGAGGATTTATACCCATACCCCTTTGACCATACTCTTCACATGTCTCCATTCCCAAACCACTTCTCGGTACCAAAATTTGACAAATATAGGGGCAGTACCAACCCTATTGAGCATATCCGAGAGTTCTTTGCTAGTTGCATCGAAGTCACTCATGATGAGACATATCTAATGCAACTGTTCCCACAAAGTTTAGCTAGACCAGAAATGGAATGGTTCTCACATCTACCTCATGGCATTCAGTCTTGGGGAGAATTGGCTGAAAATTTCATAGCTCACTTCCATCATAACATCGAGCGCAAGGTCAGCATCAAGGACCTTTGCGATATCAAACATAAAGATGGAGAGTCTTTTGTAAAATTCCTACATATATGGAGGAATACGACAAACCATATAACATATGATGTGCCCAAACAAGACTTAATAGTGATGTTTGTTGACAATCTAATCCCAGACATGTCATTCACAACAGAGTTACAATTGGCTCCAAACTTCACACAACTCATCGAAAGAGGAGTTAGTTGTGAGTAGAACTTAGTCAAATGAGGAATCCTTGCTGATCCCACACAAACAAACACAAATAAGAATGCAATGGAAAAATCTAAGTGGTGGAACAAAAACAAAAATGTCACTAGCGATGGTGTCATTGATGTGAAGACAATCAACTATGCACAACCCAAGGTGTCACTGCAAGGCGCACCTGTGGCAAACCAAAAACCCACAGGGCCCACTCAACAAGCATACACCTAGAACCAACCTCCCCCTATACAAGCAGCCGTTGTGTCAAATATTCAACAACAGAATCAACGCAAACCACAGTTTAAATTCCAGCAACGAGATTTCACACCATTAGGAGAGCCGATAGAATCAACTTTACGCAAGTTGATACAATCAAACACTATCACTCTCCCAGAAATCAGAGACTTTGAACAAGATGAAAACAAATCAAGGTGGTATAATGACAAAGATTTCTGCGAGTTTCATCAGGTCAAGGGACACAAAACAACCAACTGTTACTGATTGAAACATGCTATCCAAGATCTGATTGACACAAGGATCATCGATGTGACGAATACTCAAACCAAAGGCACAAAAAATCACACCATTTTCAATGATACCTTTTGTGATCACAATAAGGGAAAAGCCTCCAGGTCTGGTGGACAAACCAATAAAGTTAACTATACATATGCCAATAGTGATAATGTCATAAATTGCCTTTCAGATAACCATGTGGCTACAATCACTATCAGAGACCAAGGTAACAATTGTGTTGTAACTACGCATTGTGCTAGAGTCATCTTACAAGGAGTACCATCCCCAACTACTACATCAGCCAATCCTATAGAAAATTTAGATCCAAAAACAAGCATAGTGGACCAACTAAAGTGCACACCTGCCCAAATCTCCATGTTTGACCTATTGCGCATATCACTGCAACATAAATTGGCACTTGACAAAACACTTCAAAATGCAGCAGTCCCAAGGGACATAACACCTGAGAGCTTCCAAACAATGGTCAACCATATAGAAGCTAACAAACATGCCACATTCACAGACCATGATGTGCCGCCACATAAACCCCTGCATAATGATCCTCTACACTTACTTGTCCAGATCCACAAAAGCACTGTTCATAGGGTCCTTGTTGATGGTGGAGCTAGGTTAAACATTTGTACTCTAAAGTTAATCAAGCAAATGGGATATTCAGAATCAAGCATTGATGTCACAAGGAGGATAAATATCAGAGCCTATGATGAAGAGGAAAGGTCCTCTAAGGGTATTATCATTCTACCTATTCACATTGGTCCTGTGGTCAAAAACACACCCTTCCAAATCTTAGGCCTTGAGTTGGGATACAACATGTTACTAGGGAGACCTTGGATACTTGAAATGCAAGTTGTACCTTCGACATACCATCAATGCATCAAATTCCCACACCAAGGAGAAGAGATCATCATAGAGGGAGATCCCAATCCCTTCCAATATTGTAATGCGGTCTAGATCACCTCTGATAACCAGGTATCATCAAACCTAGATGAAAGCATCCCATCCTCTTTAGATTCAAATCCCAAGGATGTCACACAAGCAACAGGAAAGATAGTCATTAAACAAGATGCAAGCATCTCATCCTCTTTAGATTCAAACATCAAAGATATCACATAGAAAGCAGGCAAGATATCCATCACAGATAAGGGTTGTGGTGAATACAGATATGAAGAGGCTTTTACCATCACACACATGCCTCAAAGCCTAAGGACTCATGGCATGCCACAACATGTTATTGCAATAGAAACTCCACAGCCTGTTCTATTCAGATGTCCACCCACAACTTTTGTCCAGTGGGGAGACATAGCGGAAGAAAATCCTTTTGAACAAGACATCAATACCTGGTTATACCAAGATTCCCCTGAGACAATCTGACCTCCATTACCTTTGTTGAACTATGGTAATGGTTACACAATGATACAAAGATTTGGGTATGATGGTACAACTGGGCTGGGGGCAAGACAACAAAGCATATATGAATTGCCTCTCCCACCAACCCAAAGAAACATAAGAGGTTTGGGCTATGGACAACAAAGCACTAGTCTGGTGATCCAAGACATTCAAGTCAATCAAGAGCAAGTAGTAGAGATGCACTGGGGGCACAACACTAAGCATGTCCTAATAAGCAACATATTAGCATAGTTGTTGCCCGCCAAAGAGGGAACCACACAATCCCAAATAAACCTACACATAACAATCGACGATAACCAAGGAAGTGAGACATCAGACAAACATTCCATTGAGACAGACTCCCATGAGTACGAGTGGAGATCCCTCTATGATTCTGAACCATCAATCCCTTATTTTTCCCCTCGAGCTGACATTATCATAAATCTAGCAGACCTATTTGAACAATTGACCATTACCGAACAACCCTGTATAGACAAACATGTCATCTATCAGACCTCAAGTGATGCATCCTCATCACAGTCCAATTTTTTAGGCGCCATATCAGTGGTCCCTTTTAGTCAACCTGAGCCAAACAATAGTGAAAGTGTTTATCTTGTACACCCTGAGCTTATAGCATGGGATCAACAAGGGCCACCTGATCTAGATGTCTTCGAGAATGATGAGACAATAGCTCATTTCATGGGACTAAGGGAAGGCATTCCGTCAGGAGATCACAAGGCAGGGTTCTCCATTAACCTAGACAGAGCAGCATATTTCGGGGAGGAGGCTCCTCTTTCTAGTCCACAAAAGAAAAAAGAACAAAAGATTAAAAAGCTAAAAGAAGACGTATCTTCTAGTGAAAACCTCACTGAGGCGCTAGAAGATGGAAAGAAATAACTCCTCCCCTTAACAGAGGAGAAATAAACATTATTAGCAGAAGAAACATAGGAGATCAACTTGGGGGATGACAAGAACCCAAGGAACATTTACTTGGCAAAATCACTCACTCCTGAGGAGAGAGAACAGTTCATGAGTTTCTTCAAGGCAAGAATGAACAATGTTGCATGGTCCTACTCGGATATGCCAGGATTAGATCCAGATCTCGTGCTACACCATCTCTCGTTACTACCCAATGCTAAACCTGTCAAACAGAAGCTAAGAAAGATGCATCCTCACGTCGCATTACTAGTCAAGGCAGAACTGAAAAAACTCTTGGATGCTAAATTCATCAGACCTATAACATATGTGGACTGGATATCTAATCTGGTACCAGTTACAAAGCATAGTGGTCAGATATGAATTTGCACAAACTTCCAGGATCTCAATATAGCATGTCCCAAGGATGACTTTCCTTTACCAAACATTGACATGATAGTGGACCTAACTGTAGGACATCAAATGCTATCACTTATGGATGGCTTCTTAGGTTACAATCAAATAAGGATAGCACCAGAGGACCAACACAAAATGGCTTTCACATGTCCTTGGGGAACATATTGTTGGAATGTCATGCCATTTGGTCTAAAGAATGTCGGAGCAACATATCAGAGGGCAATGACAACCATATTTCATGATCTCATCCACAAGAAAATGGAAGACTATGTGGATGATATATTAGCCAAATCAATAGTTCGAAAGGATCATCTATAGGTTTTGTGACCCATCTTTGATAGAATGCAGGAATTCAAAGTCTGACTAAATCCAAAAAAGTGTGCATTCGGTGTCACAGCGGGAAAATTATTGGGGTTCATAGTATCACACAAAGGAATTAAAGTGGATCCAAAAAAGGTCAAAGAAATATTGGACATGCCTCCACCATTGAACTTGAGACAACTAAGAGGGTTACAAGGAAGGCTCCAATCGATCAGACGCTTCATAGCTCAACTGGCAGACAAGTGCCACCCGTTCCAACATCTATTGCACAAAGACATCACGTTCATATGGACAGAGCAATGTGAACAAACATTTTAGATATTCAAAGAATACCTTCTTAAATCTCCCATATTGGTACCACCAGTACAAGGTAGACCATTGCTTTTATATATCTCAGTGATAGAATCAATGTTAGGGGTTCTCTTGGCACAACATGATGACGCAGGAAAAGAGAGGGCCGTCTATTATCTAAGCAGGACTTTGGTTGGATATGAACTAAACTACACACCAATTGAGAAGTCATGTCTGGTGATTTTTTTCACTTCCAAGAAGCTAAGACATTATATGTTGAGTCACCAGATGAAATTGATCGCACATATTGATCCCCTAAAGTACCTCCTCGGCAAAGCAGCTCTCACTGGACGACTAGCAAAGTGGGTAATGATCTGAAGTGAGTTCGACATTGAGTATGTAGACAGAAAGGCTATCAAAGGACAAGTGATAGCAGATCAACTAGAAGAGGCACCAATTCAAGACCACCAGCCTATTGTCTCTGACTTTCCTGACGAAGGACAAGTGATAGCAGATCAACTAGCAGAGGCACCAATTCAAGACCACCAGCCTATTGTCTCTAACTTTCCTGATGAATCTATCATGACACTACAACCAACGATCGGGGTAATGCAACTTTATTTTGATGGATCATGTACGAACCATAGTGCGAGGGCAGGGATAGTTCTCATCACTCTAGATCATGATACAATTTTGAATTTTTTCAGACTTAACTTCCAATGCACCAAAAACATAGCAGAATATGAAGCATTGGTCATCGGTCTAAAGATAGCCATTCAATGGAGAATCAAGAACCTGAAAGTCTTTGGTGATTCATTGTTGGTCATTAGTCAAGTTAACAATGATTATATGACCAAAGATGAGAAGCTCATACCATACAGAGCACAGATGGAATGACTGTGCACCAAATTTCATTACATTCTCTTCAAGCAAGTCCCAAGAGCACAGAACAAAGCGACAGATGTGATGGATACCATATCATCATTAATCGATATGCTAGGTAACAATACCAAATTTTAGTTTCTAGTGGAGCAACTCTTGGTACCATCACATCAGGCATCTATCACAGAATCAGCGTGTGTCCTTGTTGGTCCTGAATCCCCATGGTACCAAGATGTCTATAGCTATCTCCAAAACAACATCTTACCTTCAACCTTGTCTAGGAACCAAAAAAAAGCCATCATCCGCCAAGCCTCTAAGTATACCATCCTCTCAAATACTCTTTATAGACGAAGTCTAGATGGAACATTACTATGATGTCTCACTTCCATGGAATCCCAGAAAGCTTTGTACGAGGTACATGAAGGAATATGTGGAACCCACAGAGGTGGCAACAACTTAGCTAAGAAAATAATCCGCATGGGATACTATTGGCCCACAATAGAGATAGATGCACACAAGCATGTTCAAAGGTGTAGACAGTGTCAAATTCATGGAGACCTCATCCACACACCAGCCCAGGAACTAAATCCTATCACATCACCATTACCTTTTTCAATGTGGGGATTTGACCTGGTAGGCAAAATCACACCTTCTTTAGCAAACAGACACACGTACATCATAGCAGCAATAGAGTACTTCACCAAGTGGGTGGAAGTAATTCCCCTCACTTACATCACTAGAAAGCAAATAGCGATGTTCATACTTAACCACATCATCTATCGATACGGGATCCCCCAAACAATCCTGACAGATCATGGTACACCTTTCCAGAATAAGGATGTTGAAGACCTATGTGAATAGTTGCGCATCAAATAAGGGTTCTCCTCATTTTACTACCCTCAAGGGAATGGCCAATCCAAAGCTACCATCAAAACAATCTTGAAGATTATGAAGAAAACAATAAACGAGTCAGGGCAAGACTGGCATTTACAACTTAGTCCCGCATTATGGGCATACAGAACTAGTGTGAGAACACCTATAGGAGCAACTCCTTTCTCCCTAGTCTATGGATCAGAGATGATATTACCCCTCAAAATAGAAATCCCATCCCTGAGGATATCATTGAAGAACCTGGTGTCAGATGAAGACTATAGAGTGGCACGGCTCAACGAACTAGAGTTACTCGATGAAAGAAGGCAACATGCCTTCGACCACTTACAAGGCTATCAGAATTGCATTAGAAGGAATTATCACAAGAAGGTGAAGCCATGAACATTTGAGGTAGGAGACCTCGTCCTCATGGAAAATCAGAAGAATCAAGCAGAGCGAGTCAAACCCAAAAAGTTCGAGCCTAACTAGCTAGGAACATTCTTTATTATCAACTCTACTTAGAGTGGGGCATTCATACTAGCAACATCAGAAGGAGATCAGCTCCTGGGCTACATCAACAACATGCACCTAAAGAGGTTCTACTCTTAAAGGTCTCTATGGTTAAGGCATTTATCTACATATCCAGAAAATACCAAAAAAAAATAAAAATACAAAAGTTACCTTGGTTAAAACCTGGCAATTAGGTGCCTTGGCGACAACCAAAAAAAGCAAAAAAGCAAAAAAAGTAAAGAGAAAAAAAAATCACTCTATCAGTCCTAGAAATTAGGCGCTATTGAGTAGGTACCTTGGTGAAAACCTGGCAAATAGGCGCCAAGTGTTCAAATCTAGCTTCACCATCAATGAGCTCCAAAAGCTTGAGCACACTTCAAAATGCAAGACTGACTACCCAAGCAATATCTAGAAGCACAATCCCCTCTGAGCACCAAGCACTTACCCATGGTTAATACTAGTCCACCAGACTAGGGGCAATTCCAAATATCCAAAAGAATCCTAAAAATTGGAAAAATCATAAAAAAATCCTAAAAAGATCAAAAATCAAGAGAAAACCAATCTTCATAAAAAACATTCAAAAAATTGCAAAAATCCCAAAGCAATAAAACCAACTCAGTTATTAAGAGAGAAAGGGGAAAGAACGCCTAATCAATCAAATGTCACAATCATGAGCTTTGCATATTGGCATTGGGCTCATCTGACACAGCTTTATCAAACTATCAATTCAATCAGCAAGCAACAGGCGACCAAGCCAAACTATCAATTGTCACAATCACGAGCTTTGCGAACAAGCATTGGGCACATCTGACACAACTTGATCAGATGCCAACATGATTAGAGCAATCAAACCTATCAATCAATACTATCACAATCATGAGCTTTGCAAACAAGCATAGGGCCCATCTGACACAGCTTGATCAGCTGCCAACACGATCAAAGCCAATCAAGCCTATCCTAAGAGTTTGAGCCAATCAAGAGAATCCAACTGCATCAAGAAACCATACAAAAATGTTGACTAGGTCAGTCAAGTCGGTCAAATGTCAGTCTATATTTCAGGGTTATGTTCTTACACTACTCCAGGATCCACCATGTGAGGAGAGTAGCTATAATTGATCATGACTTATTTTTTTTTATTGCTGTCTGTTGAATGTTCACTTCGATTTCAGGGCCATGATGATTTAGGATAAATGTGGTAGGCGCTGTCACTTATCTGGCAGCTATGTAGCTCCACGATCTGAGCTTAACCCTGGGAAAGAATTGGACATTCCTTCTCTTTTTATTTTTGCTTGTTTGGTTTATAGAATCAAGAGCTCGCAGCATATTCAGATGGACTCTGAGTTGCTTTGGAGTTCTATCTTGGTTTCTATGGTATTTCCCTTTATGTTGCAAAAAAGAGCTCACGATGCTATCCAGATGGGCTCTAGGGGCGTAGGAGTTCTATCTTGTTTGTTTGGCTTTCCCTTTCAGAAATCAAGAGCTCACAGTGCTATCCAGATGGACTTTGGGTACATAGGAGTTCTATCTTGGTTTCTTTGCTTTAGATTAACTTAGAGGACAAGCGGTATCCAGATGGTCAATATTGGGGTGCTCTTGGCTCTCTTTCTTTTCAAACGGGAACATAGTTGAATCTAGATGGTCAATATTTGGGTGCACTATGGGTCTCTTTCTATTCAAATCTTTCTACTCCTTCCGCTATCAAGAGGTCATGACGGTATCCAGGTGGTATGTGATCTAGATCATTTGACGCTCTTCCGAAATATCAGAAAATACAAAAAAAGATGCAATGATGACAAATATTGGAAACAGGGGCAGCGACTTGAGACATTCATCCTTTCTATCAGATCATATCTATCCAAAAAATGCAAAAAGGAAAAAAAAAACTTTTCTATCATTACATTCAATTAGATCAATCTCAGAGCACATCTATCCAAACTAACTTATTTCTAACTAATACTTGCATTACTCAGATAGTTTATGCATAATAGATTGAATTCATTCCATTAAGTGCATTAGAAAAAAGAAAAAACATGGTAGTTGCATACATGATAAATCATAAAATCACAGGCATCCATAAAGCATCTCATATAAATAGGCATTTCAGTTACACCATCCTGCATAACATGTCAGTATCATAGGAAAGAAAATCATCCATATACAAGTCTGCATAATAGAATCATATTGCATATACATGTCATCATCTAAACCACTAATCATATAGAATCATACATATAAACAAGTAAACCATTGCAAATCATATCAAAACATAGTTGCATCTCATGTAAATCAAAATATCTGAGTACAAATGAAAGGTCGCAAGTCTCAACAAAGAAGGTAATCAACATGTGTATCAATATATATATCAGTGTATCGAGATACAAAAAAATGGTACTACTCAGAGTATACAATGAATCACTACAAAAATGGTACAAGGAACATGTCAACAAGAGCTACCCCCACCCTCACTAGGAGGAGCACGAGGGGGAGGCATATCAGAATCTGTCCTGTGAGAGGACTCAGGAGCTTTGATACCACTACTCTAAGAACGCTGAGCCCTGCTAGATCTCTGCGATGCTATGTACCTAGGCACTCTCTGCTCAGCCAGAACTGTGCTCTCATAGTGTTGTCTCCAGTAAATGATCTCCCTCTAAGCCTCTCATCCAGATTTGTAATACCTATCAAGAATATCTCTGTGGGAGACATCTTGTACACTATCAATAAAAGAGCAGACCTCAGCCTGAGCCTGTCACTCTCTAGACTCGGCTTCTATCACACGGGCCTCCAAAATGGTCGAACAAGCATCAGCTAAGGCAAGTCAAAGTTGCAAATTGTGAACCTACTGGGAGAGTCGCTCCACCTCTGACAGATCATCATCCATACCACCCATGGAAATGTCCATATCCCCCTCCTCGGTCTCACCACCCAGTCCCTCACCTCGTCTCTGCCTGAGCACCACAGAATCATCACCACTCTCGGAGCTCTCTCATGTACTACTCCTACTACTGCCACTCTCCCTAGAGGAACTTGTCTCGGCACTCTACTCATCAAGAGCCTCCACATCTATATCAGCAAGCTCCACATCCACATCCTCAATAACAACCTGATCCTCATGTCGGGGAGCCAAAACTATAGCTATCCGCCTACGAACTCTGTGCACCAACTAAGGTGCCTTCTCCTCCAAAGCCTCCTCGTCCTCCAAGATGGCACCCAACCCAACTTTGGACTGCCCCCC
>MU226780.1:1579145-1601811 GCA_018584345.1 Thuja plicata | reverse complement strand
CAAAATTAATTAAATAATTAATTTTATTTAATTAAATAGCTTTAATTGATTAATTACCATTAATTGATTAATTAAAATCAATTTCCTATAGTTTAAATTCAAATATTTAAACTTACTAATTAAATTCTTCTAATTAAATTAATTTAATTTCATCAAATAAAGCAATTCTTAATAAAAAAGAATTCAATTATCTCACATGTTGAAAATAATTATTAAATAAATGAATTAAAATATTCATTTATCTTCAAAGAGGTAACTCCAATTAGATCACATGGGTTACTCCACCCATCTCTCCAGTCCACATGGGTAACTTCACCCACCTCTTCAATTCAAAAAGGTAACTCATAATTAGCTCTTCAGTTAACCAAACTCTATCTCCTCTTTACCAAATGAAGAGGTGGAGTTTACTGAGGACTTCTCCTATTCCTTTTGATCTCAACCATTCATTTCCCCATCTCTGGGATTGATCTCAACCATTCATTTCATCACCAAATCCTATATAATAAACCCTTCATAACCATTTTAAGGATCCAGGATTTTAAGCTCTCGTGCGCCATTACTCCGTCAATTTGGTTCTAGCATTCAAGTCATCTTGCGACCACACACCCATTTCAACTAGCAAATTCTCACCACTTCTCAAGTCATAGCACTGCCCCACCAATACTGAGCATCAAGAACAATGTTTCGGAAGGAGTAGAGAGAGACAATAAAAGCTTCAAGCATCGTGGGGTTTGCATTCATTTGTTTTCCTTTCTCTTGCTTGTACATTTTATTGATTACGTTTCATTGTTATTCATTATTGGTAGTATTGTGTATTTGGTTTATATCAATTGTGAAACCTTTGCTTCTGACCCTTGCCTTTGTAAAGCTTGGGAATCCACAGATCACGAGAAAGAGAGGCGTACAAACATACTAATTGCATTTTTGTAGGATCTCAGTCCTAAATATTTTGCAAAAATAAAATTTATTGACCAAGGATGGACATAGGTAATCACTAAAATGAGAAGATAATATTCAAAAACAGTTAATGTATTAACCGTGAGCAAAATAAACATACAAATTGCATTTTTGTAGGATCTCAGTCCTAAATATTTTGCAAAAATAAAATGTATTGACCATGGATGGACATATGTAATCACTAAAATGAGAAGATAATATTAAAAAATAGTTAATGTATTGACTGGGAGCAAAATAAACATACTAATTGCATTTTGTAGGATCTCAGTTCTAAATATTTTGCAAAAATTAAATATATTGACGAGGGATGGACATAGGTAATCACTAAAATGAGAAGATAATATTAAAAAATAGTTAATGTATTGACTGGCGATGGACACAGTTGAATCTTGACAGCAATATCACAATACTTTTTTTTTAATTTATGGTTAAAATTAAGAAAGGAAAGAAATGCCATGGTTATAGAAGAAGCATTAGATCAAAAAATGGGTGGTTGATATCGACCAAGAAGGTTCAAGAACTAACAATTTTATGTGATATATAAATAAGGAAAGCATCATTCATTATCCTCCATCTAGAACTTTTAGCATGAGAATTCGTAAAAGGTTCCAAATAATTTGACTAGCTTCTTGCATAACTTAATGAGCGCTTTATGTCTCCTTTAGGCTGTGGTATTGAAACAAGCATTTTTAAGGGTCTTGACCAATGTGGTTCTTGTGAGTTGCGTGAACAATGAAATCCTGTCCTTCAAAATAGCTTTTGTATCCATTATAGATCTCTTGTTCTTACCATTACAATGAATCTTACATTGGGAGAGATTGGTTTTATCCTTTGAAACAATCTTCATCATTTTGATCACAAAGAAGCTATTTGCACACAAACCACATATTAGTGTCCTTTTATTAGTCTCTCAAAAGAAGTTGTTTTCACACAAACAAAATATGAGTGTCCTTTTGCCCGCAGCATGTCCTATATTTGGATTAAAGAGAGTCTATTGAATGCCACCTTTTTTCTTGATGGCACCTTCATGGATAGAAAATATATCTCCATGCTATGATAATTAATATAATATTGACATTTTTTCAATAAAAATATTCGTATGATGACTTTGATAAGCAATTGATCATATAAATTATAGAACCAAAATACATAAGTTTAGTGCTTAAGTGACACACAAATTAATAAAATTTGACAACTTTCCTTGTCAATGTTTATATATGTGTACTTACCACTTGGAATAGTCCAATGTTTATTGGTTCATATTCAAGTATTAGCTTTATAATATTATATATATACCCAAAGGCTTTGCAGTGCTCTTGTGATTTAAATTTTTGAACAACTGATATGACAGTTTGATTGGATGCAAATTGTTATATCTGACTTAAGCTAGAGTTGGGGCAAATTTAATTTTAAATTACACTGGAATTGCGTAATGTCACCCAAGCATAAATGTGCAATATTTTATTTTCTGATGTTTCTTGAAAGGAAATAAAATCAAACAATAAGTGCTCATTTATTTAGGAGAATCTTATAGTTATGGTTAACGACCAGTGTTGCCGAGATCATAAAGTTGTTTCAGCTGAGTTGCAATTGCGTAATGTCTCCCAAGAAAAAATGTATAATATTTTATTTTCTGATATTTATTGAAAGGAAATGAAATCAAACAATAAGTGCTCATTTATTCAGGAGAATCTTATAGTTATGGTTGACAGCCAGTGCTGGTGAGATCATAAAATTGTTTCAGTTGAGTTGCAATTGCGTAAAGTCCCCCAAGCAGAAATGTGCAATATTTTGTTTTCTGATATTTCTTGAAAGGAAATGAAATCAAACAATAAGTTCTCATTTATTCAGGATAATCTTTTAGTTATGGTTGACGGCTAGTGCTGCTGAGACCATAAAATTGTTTCAGTTGAGTTGCAATCCTATGTATTATCTCGTAGTATTGATACAGATACACACACCTAAAGGAATACACATCATTATCCTTTTTAAATAATTACATGAAACAAGTTTTATAAACATCCCCCTAAGTATGGAAAAATGTCAGATTTCTTATTATGTTTCAAATGAATCAGTCACTTGAAACAACTTCTCAAAACTCTTTGGATCAACCAAACAAATTGTATTCTATGATGTGTACTGTTATCTCATAGTATTGATACATATACACACACCTAAATTAATACACATCATTATCCTTTTTAAAGAATTACATGAAACATGTTTTATAAACATCCCCCTAAGTATGGTAAAATGTCAGATTTCTTATTATGTTTCAAATGAATCAGTCACTAGAAACAACTTCTCAAAACTCTTTGGATCAGGATGAATGACCAAATAGATTGTATTGTTTAAACCAGTGCTCCATAGGGACGCGTCCCCCTCCCAATTGCCCTGCTCCTGTCCTGGGGACAAAATGGGGACGCGGGGACGGGAATTTCCTGTCCCCAATGTCATTCCAAAAATGAAAAAAGGAAACGTCCTGGAAATGACGTTACATGTGGAATAGGGGACTTGGGTACGCCGTTAGGTACTTGTCCCCTGACTGTCCTCGGTACCTAACGACATCCCCTTTTTTCTAGCCAAAAAAAATGTCTGTTGTTTTACAAAAAGTCATTCTTAAAAAAAAAAATTGCTAGGTGGGCCCCACGTGGGTAGAAATAGCAATTAAAAACTATGAAACCCTATTTGGAGGCTAAAAAGGTAAAGTCTTCTTCATTTCTTCATTTCAACCATTCTTTAGCAAGAAGAAAAAGAAAGAGCAGATTTTTGAGTTGCACGATGAGGGTTTTCAGTTTTCTTAATTTGCTATGTATTCAACTTCTAAAGTGTCTATGATGAATGGTTTATCAATGTTATGATACGCATATTTGAATTCTCTCTCTCTCTCTCTCTCTATATATATATATATATATATATATATATATATATATATATATTCCCCTATTTTTTAATAGTCCCCTGACATCCCGTCCACTAAAATTTGGCTTTGAGCCATACCCACACCGAATCCCCGTCCCCTAAAACGTCCCCATCTTGGAAACCCTGTGGAGCATAGGTTAAAACTTAAGTAGAAAAATGTACATCGAGCAGTTGGGATGACTGATGATTTTCTTTTTCTTCCTGCATTGTTGAATTTTGAACTAAGTAATTTTGGCTCGTTAGTTGGATTGGTGACATATTATTAGTTATCTTTTCAGAACAGAGCAACATTTCTCCTTTTCCATTAAATATGCTTGTTTTTATTGTTTGTCTGCTTTAGGTGTTAAACTTAAGACTGCTAATAGAGTGATGTTTCTTTAATTTAGTATTGGAACCTTATCTTTGCAGGTGATGAAAGCTATTTTGGCATTCTGGTTTTCTCTATCAAAAAAACTTTGGCCTTATATAGTGATATGCTTCTAGTTATCTTTTTATCATATGGAAGCATATGCCTGTAACTCCATTACTTTTTCTTCAGTAGCAAACCTCTCTACTTTTTTTTTCTATCAGTTTCAAGAGTACGATGGACGCTTGACATTTTTGAATTTTTCTCTATGGTCATATCTAACATTTGCCTATAGCTCTATTACTTTTTATTGAGCAAGGGCAACATTGGGTTGAGATCAATTGGGTGGCACAATAGGCAGCAAGCTCTGACAGTATTAGTGTTATATTTGTTGATAAGAGAATGTTTTTTCCACACTATTATAATTGTATATCAGAACTACAAAGATTTATAATCTGATTTTTATAATTGTATATTAGAACTACAAAGATTTATAATCTAATTTTTTTGTTTGCAGTGTCAGGGAATGTTTGGAAGCTGGAAGCTTGAATGTGTAGCTGTTCAAGTGAGATAACGAATATAATATTTAGAACTTTAGAAAAATGTTTAGTGTTAGGGAATGTTTGGAAGCTGGTAGGTTGAAGTGGGTAACTGTTGAAGTTAAATAATGAATGTAATATTCAAAAGTTTAGAAAAATGTTTGGAATCTTGAATGAGTAGCTGAAAGATGGTGACATTAATTTGTCATTAGTATAAAAACAACACTTTCTATACACCTACACCGAAAGACAAGAAAGAGAAAGCTGAAGATCAGATTAAGATATCACCAAAAATGACTAAGTACAGAGAGAACCGATGACACAAGTTAGTGTTTAAACCAAAAATCACAAAGCAAAAAGACAAAGTGGAACCTGACAGAGGAACCCAAAATGCAAGTTACAGTGCAGACCAACAAGACAGATATAGTGCAACCGACAGTAAAAACTGAAGGGTATTCAAGCATGACCGAAAGACATAATCAAAATTCTGTTGCAGCCCACAAAAAGTGGATCTGACTTCCACGTCAGATAAAGCAAGTGTATTCTATTTATAGGATATTTAATTGTTTTAAATCCATTTATTTAGGGACAAGAAACATTAATGTAAGTGTTTTAATCAGTATAACTAATTTAAAACACAAAGACTAGGATATCTAGGTGTAAGTTGTAAACCTAATCTTAGAGTTAAGATTGTTTTTATCACAACTCGATGATGTCAATACATCTATAAATAGATGATGTAATCGTTCATTAGAATGTGTGTGAGAAGGAAAAAGAGAGAGGAGAACAGAAAGAGCACATCTATGGATTGAATTGAGAGTTTCAAGAACCAGAACAGAAGAAGAAGAATTTGGTTAGCAGAACCAAGAACAATGGAAACCGATAATCAGAGGTATTATTCAATCACCGTTAAGGTGATAATATTTTTATGTGAACTACATAGGATCTATATCAACAATAGGAGATTGCATTTACCAGGTCAATTTGTAATTTTCTATCATTCTAATAAGTGGAGCAAAGTGTAAAAATCCTTTCAAGGAAGGTGGACTTAATAGTCCTATTATAAATCTCTTAACCGAGTGCACACTTCATTAGTGTTTCTAAAAGGTCTTTACAGAGTAGATCTTAACAGGTCTCCACTTTAATACTCCTAATAGGGTAGATCATCAGAAGTGATCAATTGTAAGCCTTTATTGGCTCCCTTCCAATCTGAAGATAGTGAAGTTTTGTGGGTGCCATCCCCACTACAATTTTTACTTCCTAACAAGGGTTTTCTGTGATATCATATCTTGTGTTATGTGTCAATTATGTTCATGAATGTTTCTATGAATAATTCACATGTTTATTAATGTTATGAATTTATATAACTCACAAAATATAGTTTAGATCAGATTGAATGGACATGCAATTGATTACAAAGGTTAATTGATTAAAGGATACAAAAAAATTTAGAGGTACTGATTCACCCCTCCCCTCTCAGTACATACTTCCCATTAATCCCAATAATTGGTATCAAAGCTAAGTCTCTTCAAGGAAATCTTAAAGGCTTAAGAGCAAATATCATACAATGGAGAAGTACAAACTTGATAAAAATATTGAGAATAAAAAGCTTGAAATATAGATTTTCTATGAACAGTATAAAGAAGCAAGAATCAAGATGAGAGAGCTGTTGGATGATAGAAAAGGTATGGCAACTCGGAGCAATGAAAAAGATTATCAAGAAGAAGAGATTCTAGATTTCTTTGAGTCTTCAGGATCAAATACAAGTAATGCATCAAATACATTAGAAGAGAACACCACAAATCTAAAGGAGATCAATCAACATCTGACAGAGAAAATAAAGATGCTACAAATCAGTCAAGGGACCCTGACGGTAAGAATGATTGATGTGATGAGTTCTACTAAACAAGCTGAAATAGAAAGAAGACTAGCTATTGATGACAGGAGGAAGATTACAGAGAAGCTACAAGAAAGGAGTTAGAAATTCAAAGACATGTTGAGCATCACCATGAGATACAAATCAAATTATTTTTATGAGTCAAGAAGCAAACATAATGAATATAGAACTCATTGAAAGAATAGAAGCTATCAGTGAACTGAGGGATGAGAATGAAAAGTTAAAGCATGAATTAAGAATACAACAACAACATAATGAAATTATCAAAAAGGCTAAAGAAAGAAATAAAATAATGGATGATTGTCTTGAGGGACAATGAAGAGTCAATAACAACAACGGTCTAGGCTTTACCAAAAATGGAGAATCATCAAATCAATCCAATCCAAAGAATGTCTATGAAAATCCAAGACCAAGAAAGCTTACATGCTATCATTGTGGAAAGAAAGGCCATACATCAAATGTATGTAGAGGCAAAATGAATGGTATTCCTGAATCTAGATCTTCATTCATAGGATTCTATTATAAATGTAACAAGAAAGGTCATAAAGCATATGAATGTAAGTCTAATATGGATCAACCAAAGAAGGAAACCTACATGGACAAATATTGTTCTACATGCAAAATGAATGGGCACACAAGTCTTGAATGCTGGAAAAAGAAAAGGCAAGCGTGGAAGCCTAAAGGTCAAGAAACTCCCTATCAACCGAAGAATATCAGTAATCAGTATGTATGGGACTACAAAACTTGGACAAATTGTACAACATGTGGAAGATATGCTCACATTGCTACAAAATGTATGAGACTATGGACCAAAAATTCTAGAGGCTGGACTCACCCCAGAATGGCATGCTTACACTGTCATAAAGTTGGTCATCTCAAGAAAGACTGCAGAGACCGAATGACAGAGACAAGCACATACCCCAATGGAAACACCATTGAAGATATTTGGAGGGCCAAAGACAAGATGTGGAGAAAATATTCAAGCAATAATGAAGCTAGAATGAGAAATCCAAATGGTGACACCCCATCCAATGGATCCGGTGATATCACCAACCCCACCTAAGCAGAACAAGTAAGTATGGAACTACATTACCCCAAGATATTACTTTACATCTGTTCCATAATATGTAGAAATAATTCCAAATTAGCATAAGAAAGATGCATCATGGTTGTACTTATTGAAATATGTGATAACTATGCTTTTGGGCATATATACAAAAACTTGTCAGTATACACTCAAAGTTAAAACTTCCTACATTTACCGAGGAGCATTAGTTAAAAGCAAAAGTTGCTAGTATAGACTGAGCCTCGTCGGTAAACAAGCATATGAACAAGCTATCAGTATTAGCGAAGACTGTTGTGAAAGAAAAGTGAACATTGACTGCTCTAAAACGTTGTGTCACTGATGGAAGTAAATTCTTCACCGACGAACTCAGTCTTTATACACCGACAAGTTGGTGATCATTTATGACAAGTGTTTTAGGGAAATGACTATAAATAGGGCATCAAAATGACTCATTTGTCACGACACCCAGAGTAGAGCGAGCGAAGGCAATTTTTGAGCAGAAAGAAACCAAGCTATAGAGCGATCACAACTCGACCTCCAACACTCCAAAGTAGTTCAAAGATCTTTGCAAGCACAAACAGTAAGTTCTTCGAGCCTGACAACTTCATTTTTATGCATTTGTACAGAAGCCCTAATTTTTTGAAAATGACATCGACTTCATGAACTGTGAAATATAAGAATGCAAAGAAAGATGAGTTCAAACTCATCAAGAACATGACATGTGAGGAACCTAATTATAAGATCCATATAGAGGTTGCCTCACAACCCAACGATGCTGATGCATTTTTGTGCATTCCAGCTAGGGTTTTACTGGTTGAAGATGTCTGATCCTTCATACATTGCAAGATTGCAGATATTGGAACGTCAGAGGTAGAAGAAGCTTACAAGAAGCTTTGTAATGATGATGGAATACTTAAGGAAGAGCACAAACACATTAAGGTGAAATGGCTCACCAATGCCCTAATGTTTCTGAGGGTCTTCAAAATCGATTGGATTCGGTTAGTACTGAGCATAATGCATAACAACAAGTTATGGTTGGATGAACCAAAGGCAATAACCTAAGATGTCATCCATGCGGTCACTGGTTACCCCGTAATTGATAAAGTAAAGGCACTAAAGCATCCATCGAAGGTGGAGACTGAAAAGATCACAAGAGCCAAATGGGATGGTCGTGGATTAAAAGTAACAACAATAACCAATGATGAGATTAAGTTTGGTGCATGTGTTTTGGGTTACAAATTCTTCCAGGCAAGTAGATTAAACAACATAGAATCAGGTGCAGTAGACACAACCTACAAATTTGTGAAGAAGGGTACACAGTTGGACTTATCTGTGTTACTCCTGAATTAGTTAAAGGAAAACCTAAAGACAATCGGGAATGCTAAGTCAAACACTTGTAAGTTTGGCTCACTAATCATGTGTATTTTCTTTCATTTTCAAGAAAAGTTCCCATCGGTAGGAGATGTGAAATGGGACAACACCAAACTGGTCACCATGCAAATTAGTGAGCACATGGCTGCACTAGGAGATAACTTTGAATCGGTCATGGATGAATACTTCAATGTATTCAAAGACCGAATGCAAAAGAGGGTAAGAATCCCCAAGCAACTCATTGAGCAATATAAGGATGAGATATGCTTCATGGTTGACACAGATAATACTTACATCAAACCTGTTGTAGCAAGGACAACATGGTTGCAACCATTGGAATATGAGATCAACATTGATCTTGCAACAAAGGCAATTGATGCCTTAATCAATGAACCACTAGATAAGAAGAAACCAAGGTTTGGCACATATGAAGAGGCCAAGTCAAGAATTAAATCAAGCCTAGTTGTCAAGAAGATAGTAAAAAATAAGGACAAAATGGTGAAGAATCTCATGAAGATTCTGTCAGTAACTGAGGAAGAAGCTAAGCAAGATGAAGAAATTGAACAAGAGGAGGAAACCAAAGAATAGTTGTCTATTGCTAAAGATGAAGAAAATAATGACTCTGAGGAAATAGAGTCAGATTCACCACCTACTCCACCATCTAAGAAACCAAGGACTATAGTTGCTTCAAGAACTAGAAGCCAAACATCCAAAGAATCTACTCCTTCACCTCTTAAAAAAGGAAAGGTAAGGACTTACAAGAGGAAAGCTCCCACACCGAAAAGAGGACAAAACAAGAAGGGTAGAAAATTCATCAGAACCTGAGAGGACATAGAAGATACCAAGCAAGATGAAGCCTTAGAGGAAGAAAATGTCAAGGTAAAAGAACCTAACACTATTGATGACATTTGTGTTTATATTACAAACTTTGGTTCCATTACAGATCCACACATTAGAAAATGGCATAAACAAAGTCAAGAAGATCATAATAAAATTGAGGAAGCCATGAGAGCTAAAATGTATAACTTCAAATATGTACCAATGCAATTTGAAGGAAGTTATGTACCATGAGAACTCTTGGATAGATTATCCTCCCATTGGACATTTGCTTTGACAAATGAGAAAGAAATCAGAGAAAGAGTACTTGTTTCTCTAATGCCACCTGAATCTAAAAAGGTAGAGATAGATGAGATGATAGAGAAACACAAGAAGGAATTCTCACCAGAGCTAAGGGAATATAAATTTCTTGAAGGCAAGTTGATTGAACTTGAACATGACAGCCACAAGAAATGGTGCAAGATCATGAACAAACCAATTGAGGGAGACAACCCCGACAAAGACCTTCAACAATAAGATGTTGATAAGGCAACTCAAGATGATTCATCCATTGAGTTAGATAAATAAGATGATGAAACAACAGGAAATAAGATTGCAGATGTCACAGACGAGACATGGGATGATACCACAAATGACAACATTGTGGATACCAATGTCATCGAAATTACAGATGAACCAACAAATGAAATCAATAAGGATGAAGATATCACTGCTAAAAAAGACACAACCGATGAACAAGACACAAAAATTGATAGTGCACAAGTGAATATTCCAGGCAACATGCCTATATTGATACAAGCTATCAATATCCTGCAAGAAACAAGAAAATCACCGGAGAAGGACACTCTAAAGGATGCAGGAGAAGAAGCAAACAAGGATAAAACCGATGGTCATAAAAACACCAGAGATACTCAAGATGTGACCGACACTGACAAGGTTATTGAAGGAGATAAGGACAAAGATGTAGAGACTCAAGAAAAGAATGAAAACACCAAGGCAGATGATGCAAAGGACACAAATGAAGGAGACAAACCAAAAGATGGTACTCCTGAGAAAATAGACAAGGATGCTACCGATGATGTCAAGGTGAATGTGGAGACATCTGTAGACACCCGACAAGCTAAAACTTTGCCAAGCAGCAGAAAGAAGCACAACAGGTCACATCATTAAGCACAACAGAAAAGGCTAAGAAATTAGCAATGGTGCTACATTCTACTGAGTCACAAAAGAAGAAGAAGACAAAGAAGAACAAGTTAGAGGTTACATTGGATGAGATCATTGAAATACCGAAGTGTGACCCCTCTACACTTGAGATGGACGCATTACAAGAATATGGAGAGATATGCCAGAGGAAGGCGTTGCAGGAGAAGCTGAAGAAACAACATAGGGACTCCATGGTACTAGAGACAACATGTGACATTCTACATCAAATTGTACCCGATGTTGATATTGATCAAAGCAAGCCTATAATTGATCAAGTAGATATCCTCACCAACGCAATCACAACTCAGAACATTGATGCTAAGAAGGTAATTAAGGAGAGAGCCGAAATGAAGTATCAATAGAAGCTCATAGAGAACATCAACCAAGAAGTGGTAGAGAATAAGGTAAAGCTATTAGAATTCATATCTGAATTAGACCCCATCATATCTGAAGCTATAACCTTAATTCAAAAGCTAAGCATAATAGAAAAGTTCACTAAGGAGAATAGTGACAATATATCAAAGCTAGATGTAGATCTAGCAAACAGTGCTAATTGCTTAACCACAGATGGAGACAATGCAGTCAAACTACATTATGAGAAGATCATTGAGGTAAAAAGGTTAAGGCAGGAACTATGGGAGGCAAAAACACATTTCAGAGAAGAAGTAACCAAGCTACAAGCTCAACTTCTACCAAATCCTACACTGCTACAACAACATATCAGTTTTGCAAGGCAACTGATAGGAACACCCAAGATGTCTGTAGTAGACAACATCTATGATATGAATTCAAAGATAACACTTGAGCATATGGATCTAGAGAACCTAAAAGAGAAATGGGAGAAAATGATGGAAGACATGAAGTCTTCTCATTCCCACATTTTTGATAAGCTCTAAGGTAAATAACCTTTGCCCTTAATATCAAATAAAGGGGGAAATGATATAAGGTACAAAATAAAAAGAAAATGTTATGTACATTCACTCAGATGGGCAAAAAGGTAGATATGTATATGTATATTCACAAAGGGAAAATGATATATAGAAGGAAAATATATCATATGTATAGATATACTGACATATACATAGGGGAGTCATTAAATGACTAAGGATTATATATGTTGTATATACTTAACATTTTGTTAGTATTTTGCATATATCAGTTTTTGATACTAATGTCAAAGGGGGAGATTGATGACATTAATTTGTCATTAGTATACAAACAACACTTTTGGTACACCTACATCGAAAGACAGGAAAGAGGAAACTGAAGATTAGATTAAGAGATCACCAAAAATGACTAAGTACAGAGAGAATCGATGACACAAGTTAGTGTGTAAACCAAAAATCACAAAGCAAAAAGACAAAGTGGAACCCGACAGAGGAACCCAAAATGCAAGTTACAGTGCAGACCGACAAGATGGATACAGTGCAACCGACAGTAAAAACTGAAGGACAGTCAAGCATGACCGACAGATAGAACCAAAAGTTAGTTGTAGCTGGCAAAAAGTGGATCTGACTTCCATGTCAGCTAAAGAAAGTGTATTCTATTTATAGGATATTTAATTATTTTAAATACATTTCTTTAGGGACAAGAAACATTAATGTAAGTGTTTTAATTAGTCTAACTGATTTAAAACACATAGACTAGGAGATCTAGGTGTAAGTTGTAAACCAGATCTTAGAGTTAACATTGTTTTTATCACAACTCGATGAAGTCAATCCATCTATAAATAGATGATGTAATCATTCATTAGAATGTGTGTGAGAAGGAAAAAGAGAGAGGAGAACAGAACAAGCACATCTACTGATTGAATTGAGAGTTTCAAGAACCAAAACAAAAAAAGAAGAATTTGGTTAGCAGAACCAAGAATAGAGGAAACCGATAATCAGAGGTATTATTCAATCACAGTTAAGGTGATAATATTTTTATGTGAACTACATAGGATCTATATCAGCAATAGGAGATTGCATTTACCAGGTCAATTTGTAATTTTCTCTCATTCTAACAAGTGGAGCAAAGTGTAAAAATCCTTTCAAGAAAGGTGGACTTAACAGTCCTATTATAAATCTCTTAACCGAGTGCACACTTCAAGTATTGCTAAAAGCTCTTAACAGAGTAGATTTTAACAGGTCTCCACTTTAATACTCCTAACAGGGTAGATCATCAGAAGTGATCAATTGTAAGCCTTTACCGGCTCCCTTCCAATCTACAGATAGTGAAGTTTTGTGGGTACCATCCCCACCATAGTTTCTACTTCCTAATAGGAGTTTTCTGCGATATCATATCTTGTGTTATGTATCAATTATGTTCATGAATGTTTCTATGAATAATTCACATGTTTATTAATGTTATGAATTGATATAACTCACAACAAGATAGTTTAGATTAGACTGAATGGACATGCAATTGATTACAAAGGTTAATTGATTAAAGGATACAAAAAGTTTTAGAGGTACTAATTCACCCCTCCCCTCTCATTACATACTTCCCATTAATCCCAACAGAAAGCAACATTTACTAATTAAAATTGAAGAAAATGATATACTTTTGAAGTAGTTGCTACAATCAATCAACTTGAATGAATGCAAAAATGTAATTTATAAATTGATGTAAGCAAATTTGTTGTTTAATACAGATTGTTTATTTGGGAGGGGTTGAATTGGCCCCCTTCCTAAGGTTGTGGGGAATGGTAATTGGCCATGGCCATTCTTTTATGTCTAGTGTCTCTGTTTTATATTATTTTTTATTGCCTTCTCAAGATTGTGGGGAATGGTCATTGGTCATGACCATTCTTTTTCTTATATTTGTGTTAACTTTAATATTATTTTTTATTGCTTAAACTTTAACTTGTTGTCTATTAAAGCATGGTTTTGAAGTTTGGAATTAATTTGATCCATTTGGCATACATCAATCGTTTCTTTGAAGTGGAATTTTAAACTTGTTTCTTTTGCATGGTTCACTTTTACATCTCTAAATGTGCTTGAACATGAATTACTTATTGTCTATTAAAGCATTGTTTTGAAGTTTGGAATTAACTTGTATTTGAATTTGTTCCATTTGGATGTTTACTTTGTATCTTTCAATTTTAAGACTTTGGCATTCATTTTAATTGCATTTAATTGTTTATGTCAGGTGTGTATTTGAGTTTTGACATACATCAATTGTTTGTTTAAAGTGACTTTCAAACTTGTTTCTTTGGTATGGTTCACTTTGATATCACTACTTGTGAAGTGTGTTTGAACATTGATTTTCTTATTGCTTATTGAAGCATGGGTTTAAATTTTAGTATTTTTAAATATTGTTTGTTTATTGTGGTAATTTCATTTAATTGTTTATATGAAGTGTGTATGTGAGTTTTGACATACATCAATTGTTTGTTTAAAGTGACTTTCAAACTTGTTTATTTGGTATGGTTCACTTTGACATCACTACTTGTGAAGTGTGTTTGAACATTGATTTTCTTATTGCTTATTGAAGCATGGGTTTAAATTTTAGTATTTTTAAAACTTGTTTATTTATTATGGTAATTGCATTTAATTGTTTATATGAAGTGTATATGCTAGTTTTGACATACATAAATTGTTTGTTTAAAGTGAACTTTTACACTTGTTTCTTTCGTATGGTTCACTTTGACATCACTACTTGTGAAGTGTGTTTGATCATTGATTTTTTTATTGCTTATTGAAGCACTGGTTTAAATTTTAGTATTTTTAAAATTTGTTTGTTTAGTGTGGTTCAATGTATGTTGATTTACTTATTGTTTATTGAAGCATGTGGTTTAACTTTTCACGTTCACATTATTTACTTCATTTGTGGTTGAAATGATTTGTTTTGATGTTTTTTAAAACTTTGACATTGAATTTGTGTATGCTGAACTCTTAACTCTTAACTATCATGTTAACTCTATAATAACTTTACTAACCTTGCATTCACTAATGTGTGAAGTGTCGTAGGCGTGAAGTTTCTTTCACTCCATGTTGGGTGCATGCAATTTTTTGTAAAATGTGTTTATATATACTTTGGAATGTGCATGTGGGTTTAAAATTTCAATTTCACTTTGTATGAAAATTTTACTAGCTTTAACATTTGCTAATTTTTTATTGTGTTTAAACTAAGTGTTTAGTGTGCATGTAGTTTAAGGCTTTTCTTCCACTAAGTTTTGTGAAACATGTTTAGATCTGTGTGTTGGAGTAAAGTTTTGTGAAACAGGTTTAGATCTACTTTGCTTGTTTTTATACTTGGCTTGTGCATGTGTGGCTTTTCATTGACTTTATGAACAGTGTATTATTAAATTTCACATTCACTTATGTTGCATGTTTGAACATTGTCTTTACTAAACTTGCATTCACTAATGTGTGAAGTGGTGTTTGAATGAGCTATGTGAAAAGAACTAACTAGGCATGAAGTTTCTTTCACTTTGTGCCGAGTGCATGTAACGTTTTTTATTATAAAATGTGTTTAGGAAGAGTGTATTAACTTTGACATTCACTTATGTTGCATGTTTGAACATTGTCTTTGCTAAGCTTGTATTCACTAATGTGTGAAGTGTTGTGTTTGAATGAGTTATGTGTAAAAATATTCACTTAGTGTCGATTGCATGTAATTTTTTTGTAAAATGTGTTTATATTACTTTGGAATGTGTATGTGGGTTTGAACTTTCAATTTCACTTTATATGAAGAGTGTACTAGCTTTAACATTCACTTATTTTTCTGTGTGTGTTTAAACTTAAGTGTTTAGTGTGTGTGTATATGTGTAAAAAGAACTAACTAGGCATGAAGTTTCTTTCACTTTGTGTTGAGTGCATGTAATATTATACTTTATTGAACTTTCAATTTCACTTTGTATGAATAGTGTACTAGCTTTAACATTTGCATAAAAAACTTTATGTACAAGCTATGTGTGAAATGAAAACTGTGTAAAATGTGTTTTTAACTTTGGCAACCACTTTTTTGTGTGTGTTTGTATTTGGCATGTGTGAATATGTTTGAGTTTTCAATTTCACTTTCTATGAAGGGTGCAATACTACAAGATTCATGAGATTGAGAAAACATCTAACTAAGTAGGCTTTTGACCATAGCACAAAATTTGTGGGAAGCAAGGCTTTGACCCTAAATTGGAAGCTTTTCCCTTTTGTAAAATAGAAAAGAGAAAGAAGATAAGAACCTTCCTCCTTAGATGGACCATTTTCCAAGCAATACTATCATCTTGGGCCTTAGAATCATAGGAAACAAGAGACTACTCCACCATTGGGGAGTCAACAACAATAATAGGATGGACTGCAAGAGCTCCAATTGGAAGACATGTGTCAACCATGGTAGATGATTGAGCTATTAGGCATTTAGCCATGAGTATTTGTAGTCACAACCTTCAAAATGAAGCAAGAGGGGCCACATCATAAGCCATAAGGCACTCCAAGGCCATGTTAGCAAAGTCCATCGATGATATATCCTTTGAATAGTTAGTGTAGACGTCCAAAAATATTAGTATTATTATTACTATTAAATTCCCTCTTATTCCTCTGACTATTTAATTCAATCAATTAAATAGTTTCATTGCTAGTATTTATCAATGATCAAATACTATTCTAATGTATTTTATTACATTTGCCTCACAAAATCCCCTTTTTAATAAATTTATATTTATTAAAATCCCTCCATATTCCTAATTCTTCTAAACTATGATTTATTCAGATCTAATTTGAATTATAATCTAAACCCTATCCTAGAGACCTATTAATCCAACCTAGAGACCTACCCTAAGCTTACCCTATTCCTACTCTACTCCCATCACCTCACTTCTTAAGCATGTTTCCCTACCTAACCGTCCTTTAATCATACTTAAAGGGTGATTCCTAACCTTTTTAAGGCTAATGGAATGCTCACCCACATGGGGAAATTCTCTCCAAAAAGGTCACCCATGCCTCTTAAATTCCTCGTACAACTTTGTCTCCCACTTGGAATTCTTGAGCCTCTAAATATCAAATGCTATATTTGACTCAAAATTGGCCATCCCCTCAAGCTTATGTCTCCCTTATGTGGCTCTTATGTGGATACCACATAGATGCCACCTCATCCAAGCCCTCCTCTTCTCTCCCAAAATTCTATAAATAGAGGCCTTGTCCTCTTCATTTTTCATCTCTCAATTTGCATTGTTATCATGCTAGAATTGTTTTAGAATTTCATAGCTAGTTTTTATGCTTATATTTTCTTGTTTAATTCACATAGAAATCACATTCTAGGCTTGAATTTGGTAAATGAATCATAGTTTCTTGCATATGCATATTATTTCATAGTTTGATCTATCATCTTGAAGAAGATTTGAGACTAGTTATTCATACTAGCTCTTGAATCTTTCTTCATTGTTCTAAATTTGCATTACATTGGGGATTCACTTCACTTGTGTGTTTGAGAGAGCACACCCACATTCATCCAAAAAGAGAAAATCAAATAAGTAGAATAGGGTGCATTTTACTTGTTTCTAGCTCAATCCGATGTTATGTTGAAGTCTTGTTTGGTTTTTTGCTTCTTTCATGAATTCTATGTGCTAACCCACTAACTTGTCATGTTTGAGCTTTCTCCCAACAGATAGAATATTTCCTCATACAGATTCTAGCATGCCCGGTGGGACCCACGTCCCCAAATCTTTTTAAATTCTTATCTTTTTTCTTCAAATTTTGCCAGACACGCGGATCAACGTCTGTGCAAACGTTGTTTCTCTGTGCATTGTTGTTTAGCGTCTGTGCTAAATCAATATCTGCGCATTAAACTGGCATCTCCGCTTGGCATTGCTAGTTTGAGGCTTTGCAAACATAACTTTTCAAATTTTCAAGATTCACTATCTTTCCCACTTCTTTTTAATGTTTGAGCATTCTGTTTTTTAGTAGAGATCGAATTTACAAGCAGTTATACTGTTGAAATTTTAGTAGGGGAATGAATATTGATAACTTTATAAAAGAACACTAGCTTTTAATTGTTCAGAAAATCTCAAAATGGCTAAATTTGATCAAATTAAAGACTAAGAAGAAGGAAAAAGTAACTTTGTTTGCTATTTTGTTGTGTTTTTTGTGAGCTTGCAGTTACAACGATGTCTACGGAAACGCTGGTTCATAAACCAGCGTTTGCGATTCACAAAATGACATTTGTGCTTAACCAGCTTCTGCAATTCATAAACTGGTGTCTTCGACTGGTATAATAGATTTTCTATTTTTCTGTGTTTTCTAGCCTATTTTTCTGCATTATGTCATTTTTAAGCTAAAACACAGAACTAGCGTCTACGCCCTGCATCGGTGTCTGCGCTCTGTCAGACTATTTTTGATCATTTGATAACAATTTTTAAGTGGGTTTTGTGTTTTCAACACTTTCCAAAGGGTATAATTGAAACTACTAACCAATTGTCTTACAACACCCCTTGCCAAAGAAATCAACTCAAAAGTACTCACGTTTGTCTTGCAGGTTGCCTCAAATCAAAATCGACCAAACGATCGTGTTTGTGATAATGTTTTTTAGGCACATAGACTAATTAGCTATATTTCTTTGTCTAATCCGAAGCAAGTGTTAGGGGATTATGCTCTCTTCCTTTTTGGGAAGATCAAAAACCTAGACACACTTGCTTTGCGTTAAATAATTAAATCTTTTAGGAAAGAACAAAATTTGTTTTGCGTGTTTGGGAGAAAATGACGTTGGGTAGGAGAGTTATGCTCTTTACCCCTTGTGGAAAATTAGAAATCTAGACCCCTCTCATCGCCAATCCATGTTTTTCAAGTTAATCCTTTAGATGGGCCTGTCGATCGAGGAAAAAATGTCCCAGGAATGACCCATGTGAGAACGAGGTGTAAGCCACACCACTGTAACTCACGTTAATCAAATTTACTCCTTGGGGTTAAAGCCTCGGGAGTCGATTGGCATTTGAGCTTATACTCGGCTCTTGTCTAACTTAAGTGCAACCTCATGGTCTCAATCACATTTACATGACCACTTTTATCAAGACGCTCTATGGGGATATATGCTTGAATCTTGCTTGCACGGACATAGAGGATACAAGTGAACGGAGACACTTACTAAACAATCTAGGCATAGAAGCTACCCGATTCACCTCCAAATGATGATTTATTATAGTACGAGGGGAGGGAAGAATCTCCCCCCAAGATCCCCATCATATGTGTCCCAAGGTATTATGTTGTGAAAGAGATCTTTGTAGCACAACTACAATACCTAGAAAAAGGCAAAAACACGGGCGCCCTTTCGGGGGTGACACTGCTGTGTGAGCTGACGGACTACCAAGCAATGGGTCTATAATATTTCATTGAAGCCAATTTCTTAGGTAGATTTGTTCTTGGAGTGTTTGAAAAACATAGACAAATCCAAAACACAAACAAAATATCTAACATTCAAATTTGTCACTTGCTTGTATCCTTCAAGGTTGCTTTGTCCCTTGTCGGATTTTTTTCAGACACATGCTTGTTTTTTTTTCTGGTTTGACTATGTTGAAATTGGTTCTTGCCATGGAACAAACCTATTGAAAATTAGACAGAAATCAAACTTTTGCCAAATCATCAAGACAACATCCCTTTGCAAAGATTACCTTGAGCTCTAATTTTTAGAATTTGGTCTTTTATGATATATGTCCTAAAACCTCCAACTATTCATCCAAGATCAAATCTATTTATACGACATGACCAATTCCAAGAAGCATAAGAAGGTAAAAACTCTGTTACCACCCGTGCAAAGAGAACAAAAAAACACAACCCGAGAGGCTACCAAGTACCAACACATCATTGATTCCATCAAAAAAGAGATTCATAAATGGGAAGAATTCAATAAAGTGATCTACAACAAAAAGGTTGCTCATTTCATGAACAAATATCGTCTAAACTATGCTTTTGTTGGATTTGAGAAATATGACTAGCTAGTTTACCATGACAAATGAAAGTTCCTCCTCTTCGTAAGCTCACTTAGCTTGCATTTTTAGGACCTCCCTTAGGTTGTCATCTTTAGAAACACATCACACACTCATCCCAGCATAATCCTGCATTAATCCAAATCAATCCTAATCAACCTAGCATCATCCAAATCATCATCCAAGGCATCCTTAATCACATCCTTTACTTGGTGTTGCATCCCCTTTTGAGTATCTTAGAGCCTACATCTTAATCAAACCCCATCCTTGAATGTCCTTAAACTAAGCATTGTTTAGGATAATCCTCTTTGCCTTTGCAACCTCATCACCTTGATCAAAAGGTTGGTTTGCATTGACAGAGAATCTCATCCGCCAAAGACCACAAGTCTATCTTAGGTAGACAATCACATCCACTTGATCTTACATTAGGGAAAGCAACCCTTAATCCTTGCATACACCAAGTTATCCTTAATCCGTAGGAGCATATCCATCATCCTAGATGCATCTTAGTTCTAGCATCATCATCCTTAGCTTCCTAGGCACATCCTTGCATAACATCCTGCATCTCATATCCCCTTAGGGTAGTCATTTCATGCCACCTATCACACGAGCCACTAAGAAGAGGAAGAGCATGGACCCTAATCTTGCCGCTAGTTCATCTAATCTTGTGACTGACAACACTAACACCATGGTTACTTATGCACCTCAGCCCAATGAACAGATTGAGCACATCTGGGTAGATACTAATGAGACGCCTACCACGAGTACCATAGAAACATTTATCAATCATCCCAGACATTTCCACATGGTAAATGCCATGAGTGGATGTAACAACAATCAGGTACTTTTGGACATTCAACAACAAGGACTTCAAATCCCGCTTAGGATTATACCCACACTTGTCACACAACCTATGGCACTTCTAGGGGAACATCCTCATCCCACTAGAAACAAAGTTTTTGATCCACTCCAACGAGCCCTATAGGTGGGAACTCTTATCGCACAAGTAGTCCAACCTTCCATCCCACCTTCCATCATGCACACGATACCTTCATCTACCTCAGGAGCCCCGCCTCCTGATCCAACATTAGCAACACAAATGATACCCCCCATCTCTATGCAAGCACCTCCTCAATTCATAGCCGCTCCACTTTTGCAAACATTCCCAACATTTGTGGCACAATTTCCACCACCACCAGTTAGCACGCAGCAAACCACCATTCCACCCATCCCTACTCAACCCATTCAAAGTGCAACAACTAGTTCATGACATCAAAGCACCCAAGTCTCCATGATTTTTTTTCCTTTCTTCACCATAGGCATGCCACCTACCAACACCTATAACCAACCCTTATTTCCACAAGGGTCCACTTTCTCCACTCCACTAGCAACTCAACCGCAACGTGTGCCAACAGTTTTGCCACAAATGCAAACCAATCCAAATCCTCCCATGCAACAACCATCTACCAATCCCTTTGTCATACCCCAAATACCAATCTATCAACAACAACAACCTATCCCACAGCAACAACCTATCCAACAACAACAACAACCTATCCAATAACAACAACAACCTATGCAATATCAACAACCTATCTAGTAGCAACAACCTATCCAACAACAACAACAACCTATCTAACAACATCAACAACCAATCCAACAACAACAACAACCTATTCAGCAGCAACAATCCATCCAGAAACCATCCTGACAACAACAACCACAGCAACAAATTACTAACCCATTCACATCCCAAGCACAACAACAACAACAAATCAACCCCTTCACAGCTGTGCAGTCCACCCTCCAAGTAGCACAATAGCCGCAACCATAACCGTAGGGG
Source organism: Thuja plicata (assembly GCA_018584345.1). NCBI lineage: Eukaryota > Viridiplantae > Streptophyta > Pinopsida > Cupressales > Cupressaceae > Thuja > Thuja plicata. The sequence continues at coordinate 1,579,934 of MU226780.1, read as the reverse complement.
GCAAATCCCTTCATGGCACAACCACTGCAATAGTTTGCTAATCCTTTCATCCAACCCGTGCAACAACAACAAACTCATTCGCCAGCTACCTAGCCATGCCATCTTCCACTGCATCACAAACCATTCCACCCCCACAGCAATTCAGTGTTCCCACTAGGGGCATGGGGCATTCAACTGCAAAACACCTCTCCTCCATCCTATACAGGTGCGCAACAAGCTCATCCCACCTATCCAATGCCTCAATAAATACAAGCATACTTCCAACAGTTGCAACAACACTATCTGTAGACACCCTAAAATGGACAGGCTTGCGACTTTACATTAAAAACACTAATTTTCATCTATTAATTAATGGTTTCTGAATCATTAATTAATCATCTATTTTCTTCTAAATTCATTTCCCAAATCATCTAATCCAATTCTCAAAATTAATTAAATAATTAATTTTATTTAATTAATTAACCTTTAAATGATTATTTACCATTATTTAATCAATTAAATTCAATTTCCTATAGTTTAAATCAAATATTTAAACTTACTAATTAGATTCTTCCAATTAAATTAATTTCATCAAATAAAGCAATTCTTAATTAAAAAGAATTCAATTATCTCACATGTTGAAAACAATTAATAAATAAATGAATTAAATATTCATTTATCATCTAAGAGATAACTCCAATCAGATCACATGGGTTACTCCACCCATCTCTCCAGTTCACATGGGTAACTTCACCCACCTCTTCAGTTCAAAAAGGTAACTCACAATTAGCTCCTCAGTTAACCAAACTC
>MU226780.1:1507782-1518805 GCA_018584345.1 Thuja plicata | reverse complement strand
TCCAATCAAGGTAGTGGATCTTAACCACCGTCCTCCTCTTCATGTTCTTCTTCCAACACCTTCTTTAGATCACCCTGATACTCCTCAAGATGTGGCTAAGAAAGTGTATGTCCAATTAATGAATTCCAAGAAAAAAATCTTTAAACCTATTATGAGAAATTCTCTCTCTAAATATAAATGTCCCTTTCATTATAGTAATAAACATTTACTTTCTGATTGTGTGCATTTCAAGCTATATGTTAGAGAAAGAGCTGCCTTGGGAATTATATCTCATTCCCGTGTAGTATTACAATTTCTTCATAATTTTGATATATGGCATTCCCCTCGTTCTTCTACAAGTTAGATTTCATTTCTCTTCTTGTCTATTCACTGGGGGGCAAGAGGTATTTTATTCCAGTCTTCTAGGATCCATTTTTCTCTTAGCATGTATTTTGTTTTGAGTTTAATTGGTTATTCTTTTTAGATTCTATCCCTATAAAATCATTATTGATATCTTTTCTAGGACATTTGTTTTGTAAAGATATCTCTTTTCTCTGAAATCTCTTGATATAATTTTATATATCCCTTGCTTTCACACCTTGGGGGGCAGGTATTTTTCCTTCTTCCTCTATCTAAGGATTTAGTTTCCTTAGCATAGTGGCATTTGTTTATCATTTAACATTATTTCCTTATAAAGATTTATGTTTTTGGCCATGGATACCCTTTTATATAAGAGGTGATTATCCTAGGTCATCACCTCTTCTTTATTTTGCAAATTATGTTCTTTATAAACTCTTTCCCTTGCTTCGGGTTAGAGTTTAACTCCTTCATTCTGATATTCCTCTTCCTCTTGATTACAGGGGGCTTGATGATTGAATCTTTAGTCCCTCTTTTCTTTAGAAGATGACATTTTATCCTAAGCACTCCTCTATGGTGAGGGTATTGATGATAAGATCTCTTCCCTTCTGAGGATCCTTTTTTTCCATAAGTGGCATATCCATTTCACGATTACGTATGCTCTTGGATGTAAGAGTCAAGACTCTTCACTAAGAATATGGTATACATTATTGTTAAGCTGGATATCTCCTTACCTCGTGAAGTAGGTATCCTCTTTCTCTTCCTTATCCTGCCTAGTAGGTAGTCATGATAAGGAGTGGGGCATATATAGGGTCTTCCTTGTACTATATTTTACATTAATTTACATTTTGCAACATACTAAATCCTCGGAAGGTAACGCACATAAGTTTCTAAATCCTGAAGGGACACACATTTTTACTTTTATTTTTGCCAAATCCTCGGAAGGTAACACACATAAGTTGCTAAATCCTGAAGAGATACACACCCTTTTAAATTTTCAATATGCTAAATCCTTGGAAGGTAATGCACATAAGTTGCTAAATCCTGAAAAGACACGCATTTTATATTCATATTGATACAAGAATGTGGATCTATGGATATTTTCAAAAGCCGTCAGAAGATGCATTACAATTACATGCACAGTTTATGGGTGAACCTGTTGGGCTCTCCCTCCTTGGTGATTCATATTAAGGTGGACATCTTACTAGGTGAGGTAATCACTTTCCATTCTCTCTCTTTCGCTTCCATGCTAGTAGGATTAGATCATGAAGCTATGTTATCTATAGTGTTGCTCTTGTCTTGCTTATGTAGTCATGTATGTTTCTATGATTGATTGCTCTTTATTTTTCAAATATTTTATGCATGTATGTTGAGTTAGAATTCTTGGTCTAAGGACTTATGTCCTTAACTTAGTGATGTTCTACCTCGTTGCGATCCACCAGAGTCTTTCTTCTAACTTTACCGAAAGCATGTTCGATTTCCATACTTCCGCTAAAGTGGGGGCTTAATGTATCATCTTAAAATGGAAGAACTTCCATGATAAGAATGTTTAGCACTCCTTAAGGGATGTTTTTGATCACCATCATACTGTCCCCTCGTTTCTGTATCATCTCCTGCTTCAATGTCTGTTTAGGACCCTGATTGGGCCTCTCCGGGCACCTTCTATCCCACCTGGCACTTTTTCTAGGGGTTCTGACCCCTAGGTCAAGGTTGACCTCGATCTTGACCTAGTTTAGGGTTGACCTTGACCTTGACCTGGGCCCCCCTTCCAAATCTGGAAGCTTGTCGATTGCCAGAGGTCATCAAAAACTTATTTCCCACTTCCGGGTCGGCTGTTTTGGGTTATGAAGCGACAAATCCTAAATTACATTTAATATAGGTCCTCTTCTAGGGGCATGGGGATAATTTGAATTTAATTCTCCTATTTAGACCTCTCTAGAATATTGTGCCCTAGGTCCATATAAAAGGAAGCCTTTCTCTCTCATTTTCTCTAAGCAAGAGATTCTAAGCATTATCAACTATCATCAAGCAATATAAAGGAATTGTCAAGAAGCAAAAAGTTCAAGCATCCATTTTTCTACATGTTTTCAAGATTTCAAGGTGTTCAATTCTTCCTCTCAAGCATTCAATCTCTCCATTGAAGATCAAGGATTCAATCTTTCAAGCCTTTGAAGGGATTTGGTCCAACATTCAAGATTCATCATTCAAACCCTAGATCTAGCCATCATGGTGGTGTGATCTTCCTTCAAGATCCTTTGTGCATCCTCAAACACTCATTCATTCTCTTCAAGGTGGATTCCAAGCATACAATCATGGAGGTTTATGGTTTCTATTGAGTCTAATATTTCATATTTACATACTTGCTTACATTTGAATTACATTGACATATCTATTGAATATCATAGCTTCATTGTTAGATTCAATTCTACTACTTGCTAGCATTCTTATTTCAATTATTGATTTCAATGTTAATTCCTAAATCGGGGTTTGACTAAGGCAAACCCCTCCCCCCCAACAAACAAATCTCTTTTTCTTGCAGATACAGGTTCGGGACTGTGGATTTGAACTCAGATCTGGATACCCTTTTCAGTGAACTATCGGGATCCGCAAACAGATTTTCTGTCAGACTTGTGCAGGTCAGGGTTGAGATTACTGGGTTAGGGGTGATATTTGTGGGTCAAGGTCGACCTTTTTCTCAAGAGGGTGTTAGATTGAAAAAATGTTTCTGGGTTTTGTTCGTCTCTATGTTTCTGTTCCGGATCATACTTCAGATTTTCCAGAAACTGAGTACAAACATTAGAAAACAACATTCTTCAGATCTGCATTTCTTTAAGGTTGGTACTTCCTCTCATCCTTTTCAATTACTATAATATATCATATCTCCTTAATCATAAAATAGAATTTAAGATCTTCTTCCTTACTCTCATTTAAGATCTTCTTCCTTACTCTCATTTCCAAATGGTTGATTCATTTGTACATTGATCCTTCTTTTGGGTTAATCAAATTGGATCTTTCATTTGTGCATTTGGGGATAAAAGAGGAACATCTTATCTTCCTTCCCCCTATATGCTTAATCACATTACAACACACATACATAAATTACAATTAAATGTAAAGGTTAAGGAAATACAACACAAACATTCAAATACACATTTACCTAATCAATTTTCCACCTTTACAATACCTGTTAGAAAGAGTAACTTTTGAGATTCTTCTTTGAGCTGATGTTGGGTATTTTTCTGTAGACTGAACAAAAATATTGACACATAATATTCTAGGCTTTCATCCTCCTTCTGTGTCATCTTAATTTTTTTTTTCCCACTCATATCATTCCCTCTACAGTACTCCTTATACTTTGTCAAGAAAGAACTCTTCATTTCATCCCGCAATCATGGACTACATCCTAGTCTAAGCCCATAAACTATCTCAATTCAAACTCTTTCAGAGTTACAGGAAATAATTTGAGCCTATGAGGATTCTTGGTATAGTCATAACTACGACAAAGGATATCGAACTCAAAGAGAAAGGTGTCTGGGTCCTCTGTTACAGGTCCATAGAACTTAGGAAGGGCCAAATATGGATTATTTTTGAGGTTATTATCATCACGATGATTAGTGATGGGGAATGGAAAATTAGGAGGGTTTGCCATCCTGGGCGAACCTTGAGGTTGAACTTGAGGCTGATAGATGACTAGAGGTAATGGATTCTCTTCTTGATGCTCTGGATTCTCAGATTGGCCAAGGCTTCAACAAAAGGATTAAACTCGGGTTGTTCTCCAGGAAGGTAAAAGTCCAGTGGGTCACCTTTTGAAGATGACGACGACGATGAAACATGAAGGCTTATAATAGCATCCACGAACTGACCCTCATTTTCTTCTTCCGGTACAAAGATTTCTCCTAATCAATTATTGGGGTGGTTTAACAAGTACCTTCCTACAGTGTCTCTTCTTCTTTTATGCATGCAGCTAAATGAAAATTGTGGTAATGGGATAAAAAACTTTGGTGGTGAACTCTAATTTACTCAAAATAGGGAAAATGAAATCATAATGCTTGAAAAAAATTCTACAAATGGCTGAGTTCAATACTTGTTTCGACACCATCCTCAACAAAGGCACAAATAAATGGTCGGTTCTATTAAGGAATAAAAAACTAGGCTTTCACCAAGACTCAGGGATTGGACATCCTACCAAGCAACTATCCTCCTTATAAAAACTTATTTAATTTGATTTTCTTACCATTATTTAGTTCTTGCAGCCATATACTAGCTTTCCTTTCAAGCAATTTGTTTCTTGTAGCCTAGCGTGGTCTAAGTAAATCCTTGGTGCATATATCTTGCTGACCTGTTTCAAGTACTACGTCCCTGAGTTGATAAATTAAATGAGGTTTTATAAGGAGGATAACTGCTCGGTAGGATGTCCAATCCCTGAGTCTTGGTGAAGCCTAGTTTTTTATTCCTTTATAGAACCAACGACGAGACATTTTTATGCCCTGTTTAGAAACCATAGGATAAGTTTCTAATAGTTCCTGTTTGTGTTTTTTTATCACACTTGTTGAAAAATTTATGCTCTTTTATGTTATTATGTGGCATGCAACCATTAAGACATCTACTTTGGTTTAAGATGTAGTACTTAAAACGGGTCAGTAAGATACATGCACCAAGGATTTACTCAGACCACACTATGGCTGTAGGAAACAAATTACTTGAAAGGAAAGCTAGTCTATGGCTACAGGAAATAAATACTGGAAATAAAATTCAGAAGTAAAGATGTTGAAGGAATGCAAAGGCTTGAAAATGAAACTTTAATGTTTCAACGATTCTGCAGCTTATCCTGCGGCTTTGGCTACTGGAACTATGTAACACTAGAATTAAGATAACAAGATGCAGGAAAAGAAACTACATGAAATGATTCTAACTAATGTGGATTCCTCACCAAGTGGGCCCCCTTGGATGAGTATCCAAAACTCAATTACACTGAACTAGATCTCAAGACTTCATTTATCATTGATTAAAAAACATAGTACAAAGATTCATGTAAGCTGTAAAAATAACAAAATGAAACTATATTATTGATAAATGATAATGCCATCCTCACGCAGGAGTGGATCTTTATTTAAAGAAAAATATATAACAACTGAACTGCTCACGCTATAGAATAGGCGAGGTCATTATTGAAAAGCTAGAAACTAGAAAGCAAAAAATAGAAGTTATCCATAAAAATGGAAAGAACTGTCACGACAGAGGAAGAATAGATCTAGCTTCCCACTTCTTCCTGGATTTCTTCAATGAAATTCATAACTCCTCAACTTGGTCCTCGCCCAGCTGCTGCCACCTTGATCCTACCGGAACTGCCACTTGAGTTGCATTAACTTCTCCATCGGTTGCGTTTGCTGCAGGAATGGGTCGGGGTATCCAGCGCATGGGCATGTTCACCTGATCAATCCTTCACTTGTTATTTATGCTCTACACTTTAAATGTTAGAATCAAGACATCCAAGGTAATGCTCCACCAAACACACATACATCTATTCATGTTAAAACAACTAACTACTCATAAGAACATAACCATAAATTTAGCATAAGTAATATAACATTAATATCCATGTTTTGCATGTTTAAAAGCGCTAAACCAGAGTAGATGTCTAAGTGGCTGCATGCCACATAACTACATAAAAGAGCATAAAGTTTTCAACAAGTGTGATGAAAAAGCACAAACATGAACTAATAGAAACTTATCATATGGTTTGTAAAACATGGAATAAAAATGCCTCATCATCAGTTCTTTAAAGGAATAAAAAACTAGGCTTTCACCAAGACTCATGGATTGGATATCCTACCAAGCAGCTATCCTCCTTATAAAAACTCATTTAGTTTATCAACTCAAGGACGTAGTACTTTAAATGGGTCAGCCAGATATATACACCAAGGATTTACTCAGACCACGCTATGGCTGCAGGAAACAAATTGATTGAAAGGAAAGCTAGCTTATGGCTGTAAGAAATAAATACTGGAAAAAATGTGAAAATAAAGATTGTGAAGGAATGCAAAGGCTTGAAAATGAAACTACAATGTTTCAACGGTTCTGTCACTTTGGCTGCAGGAAGAAACAACTTATCCTACGACTTTGGCTGCAGGAACTGTGTAACATTAGAATTAAGATAACAAGATGCAGGAAAAGAAACTACATAAAATGATTCTAACTAACATGGATTCCTCACAAAGTGGGCCCCCTTGGATGAGTATCCAAAATTCAATTACACTAAACTAGATCTCAAGACTTCATTTATCATTGATTGAAAAACATAGTACAAAGATTCATCTAAGCTATAAAAATAATAGAATGAAACTATATTCTTGATAATTGATAATGCCCTCCTCATGCAGGAGTGGAGCTTTATTTAAAGAAAAACATCTATCAACTTAACTGCTCATGCTACATAATAGGCAGAGTCATTATTGAAAAGCTAGAAACTAGAAAGCGAAAAAACAAAAGATATCCATAAAGAAGGAAAGAATTGTCATGACAGATCACGAAAGAGGAAGAACAAATCTAGCTTCCCACTTCTTCCTGGATTTCTTCAAGGAAATTCATAACTCCTCAACTTGGTCCTTGCTCAATTTTTTCCACCTTGATCCTACCAGAATCACCATTTGAGTCACATTAACTTCTCCATTGATTGAATCTGCTGCAGGAACGGGTCGGGGTATCCAATGCACATGCATGTTCATCGAGGAAAAATATTGTGGCATAAAGAAAATATCTTGATAAAGCTAAAGTTTGAAAAGTGTACTCAAGTATTGAATTAGAAAATTGATAATTAGAGATAATTGCATATCAAAATTAACATTGGTTAATGCCCAAGAACAAAAATAAAAGAATGTTAAACATGTAAAGTTAGATCCAACAAAGAAAGTATCTAGAAGTTTAAATTCATAACAAATGATGACAATTGAAGCAAGAATAAAAATGGATGATGGCTTCATCCAAGTTAGGAGGTAGACAAACACCAAGAAGAAAAGCATGTTGAAGACAATTTTAAACTTTTTACTTTAATTCCAAAACATGTAAGTTTAATCAGTAGCAATGAAAGATATAATAAACAACATCAAAATACAAGAGAATACCAGATTTATATGGAAAACCCAATGAGGGAAAAATCATGGTAAGGATGCCTTATAATATATGAAAATTATTTCCTTATAATATATGAAAATTATTACAAGAGGCTCGATGTCAAACTTGCAACCAAGACTTACTGTCATAGGGCAAGAAAAAGACTCACCATCTTTGAGAATGACACAAAGGAGGACCTATAGGGGATGCTCACTATCTCAACACATGATACATGAAATGAATTACAATGAACGTGGCTTAAACATTATGCTTCCATCATTCTCCTCCATTATTCTCAAGTAATCATTATCAAAACTGTCGCTTCCTCGTACTCAGATCTTCCACATTAATTTGATTTCCTATATATTCTATCTAAAATCATTGCAAAATATCAATTAGGTTAGTTAGAACAAGAGAAAAGGGGTGATTCTAACAAGTCAACAACCATAACATATTTGTGGTGAAAGTAGTGTGGGGGATGTGATATATTTCAAGTGTCATTTGATGACATATGGAAGCTTGTAAGGAATTATTCTACATCAACTTTGAGGAATAAAAAAAGTTGTAGACTCTTGCATATTGCTAAGACATGTAACGTCTCTAGAGTGGAGCTCAAAAATCTTCTGTCCAGTACGGAGAACATTATTAGTCATCTTGCCACATAATTGATCATCCTACATATCAAGAAGAAATGAGATGATGTTGAAGCATCTCTCATAGACTACTGCTCCTAGGAAAAGATAGAAGATGATGGAATACAAATTGTTTACATTGCTGAATATAAAATATGGAAACAAAAAAAAAGGTATGCCTCAAGACCCTTCTTATAATGTTTTTGATTAGGTGAAAAACAAGTTTTTAAGGGGCCCCATAAACCTTGTACAAAAAGGTTTGCTAAAGATATTAAAAAACAACCCACAATAAGGAATAGATCAAGACCAAAGCGAGGGTTTTAACATTAGGCTCCCTCACCCTGGAACAGACAATGCATGAAAAGAAATACATGTAGACAACCACAATCGAGGGGACAACACCATAGACTTACCAACAATAATCCTATCATAATCTATTATAGAAGCAATAAGAGCAGGATCAACATAACCCGCTAATGGGCTAGTATCGATTGAAGGGACAATGCTAGAAGACACACCAAAAAAAACCTTATCACAATCTAACACTAAACCAACAAGAATAGGGCCAACAGATCTAGTAGAAACCGCATTAGTAACTTGTGACACATTGATAGGAATATCCTACTCGACCACTTGGGAGAAATTGTCTCAATCTCTACTACTGTCTCTTTCTCCAATGAAATAACAATAGATCTACAAAGAGGAAAATGCCTACTATATTAAGATGCCCTCTTAGGATTAAGGGCAGAACCTTTGCTCCCACCACCAGCCAGGCAACTAGCAAAGGTATTCTTAAGAGTCGTTGAAGAATTCCAGGTAGCAATAACGCAACAACAAACCCGACTAGGGCCGGCTGCGCACACTCATTATGAGTGGCTCCATAATCGAGACCCACAAGTGAAGGTGAAACCCTAGCCGCAGAAGACAAGGGACATTCCCCAATGGTAGAAGACAAGGGCTTCGCTGCAAAAGAGACCACTCCCAAAGAGAGGACCCGCATGAGGAACAACCATAGGGGATGAAGCAGTAGTATCCTTCGACGTAGTAGTAGAAGACCCTTCTTATAATGTTTCTTCTAATGAAATCAATTTAAATATTGCAAACTATAATTACCAACCTTGGAACATAATGTCTAATCAATCACGGAAAGGTGGTTCATCATCCAATTAGATGCCACAAGTGGCATGATCACAATGATCTCAATATTGGTTTCCCAGCTATAATTAATGAAAATTCCCTTAGAATCCATGGTCACAATTGTGGAGAGGAAATTAATAGATGAAATCACCCAATATATTTTACCTACAACAAAATTTGAACTCATATCTTGTACTCATTCCTAACACATTGCCCCAACAACAAGCTATTTTTTTAAATCAAAAATTGCATGCTACTACACAACTAAAATTACCATAATTTCCCATACAACCAAAACCTAATCCTTGCAAAAATCCCATTCGGCGTGTAATGCCAGTGTCATCAGTCACATCAAAAGTGTACTAGACAATGATTAAAAAAAAGTGTGGCAGAGATAATCAATTATATATATAACTGTTTAATCAATGACTAGATAAAATATTGAGAACAACACTCTCAAATATGCAACATGTTCTAGTTATGATTGTGTAATATAAATGCTTTGTAAATGCTCCTAATAACATAATCTAGTATTAATGATAGTTCTAAGATGCTGCTAAATTTTCTAGTGATTCTATGATCTCACCTAGAAAAATACAACACCAAAAGTGGCAAATAGAACATTGCCTACCTTATTTAGCACAAAATGTCCATTAAGATAAAACAAGTCAATCCAAAGCTAGAATTTGAATTCTAAAAACAAAGGGGTCATTTCCACAAGTGTGAAAGTGATCAATGCCACTTGTACAGTTATGAATGTAATACCAAACAAGGAAAAGCTAAAACTAAGGATTAGGACTCACCTTGGGAAAGAGTATAAATAAGAAAGGTTAAACTCAATTTACTACCACCTTTTAACTAAAAAATTGTCATTTGTACCCATATTATTAAATAAAGGTTACTATAGTTGAAGTGGGACAAGACATACATAAGGGAAAAGAGCATGGATATGTAAATTTTGCTAATGCGGTGTTTCTCACTTTGTGCATACAAACTATCACCATAAAAATTTCAAAGTCAATACAAGCAGACAATAGGAAATTTAAGTCCATAAACATTGATACAAATGATGCATATATATGGAAGAAAATTTCACATTTGTACTTATTCCTTTGAAATGAATATTAGATTTTGAATTTTTTTCCAAATGAAGACTAATGCAATGAGTAGCTTCATATAAGAATTTGGAAAAGTTTATTGTTAATGAGAAAAAAGAAAAGAAAGGTGGAGTTGGATATACCACACATAAGCAACTAGGTGGCTCTATAGTGTCATGAGACCATATAATTTGTAGTGTGTCAGGAAAACTTTTTAACGTGATTGGTGATGTTTGCATGACACACCGTTCGATACCATATGCTCTAGGGAAGACAAGACCTCATGGCCTTGCACCTACAATAGGAAGCTCTCACCAATGAAGCTAGTCCCCTGGTCCAAATTTTCAAAATAATTTTACTATATTTTTTGTGAACTAGAGAATTGTATTTAGGAAATATATCATTTTAAATTTTTTTTGGCCATATTTTATTTCAAGGGTCACTAAATATTGAATATTATTCAAAATTGGAAAAGTGGCCATGCAATTCCTTGCATATTGAGTTGACCATGAGATTGAGTGTCATTTTTAACAACCAACGATGGAGATTTCTATTCAAATTCAAAATTGGATTTCCAACCTAATGTGGATTGGGTATTTTAGATTCCCAAATATGTGTCAATTAGATTTATATTTGTACACACACACACACACATTATATATATATATATATATATATATATATATATATATATATATATATATATTGTTA
>MU226780.1:1487521-1501289 GCA_018584345.1 Thuja plicata | reverse complement strand
ACCTGGTTAAAGGATTTAATCACCCTGTCAGGAGTGACCTTGTTAGAGGACTTAGAACATTCCACCTGAATGTCACCTTGTTAGAGGATTTATACAAATGACTGTTAAGTCAACCTTGTTAAAGGATTTTAACTGATACAATGGTTAAAAAGTAATCAGCAGTTGTGATATGATACATACAACTTACTTTGCAAATTCAGATCCAATTACAGCTTTGATGTTAACTTATTGGATAGCCTGCACTGTCATTTCAACCTTCTGATCTGCTTGGAAATCCGTCAAGCAATCACACATGCAACTCTCTGCTTCTGTATTCAGCCTTCTCTGCTAGATCACGCTAAACAGTAAATCAACTATGCAACTCTTTTGCATTCACATCCAATTTACATTCAACAGCACACTACAACATACCAAATGAATAACCCCTTGAGGTTATCATATACCTCTCTGTCTAGGTCAAATAAATCTTTTGCCGCTTAAACAAGATCGTAGATCTTAGGTTAGATCAGATCCAACAGATCATTCCATCTTTGCATTACATTTACTTCTCCAAAGTAGTCTCTAATTAAATCTTTAAACCATGCATTAATTATGGTTACCCATACATTAAATGACGTGGATCAATCTTTAATTAACATTATCTATCCCAATAAAAATAACTAAGTCGGCCAGAGATCTCAAATCTCATCATTAATTCAATTACTGTAAGTTGGCCAACATCACTGTTTCCACTCAGAAATCTCAATGGTGCTCGGCATTGAACAAATTTTGCTCATACAAGCAACTTCGCTCGACACAAGCAACTTTGCTCGGCACAAAACAACCAGAAAAACTGTCTTTGAAAGATAAACAACTAATTACTTTTCCAGAGTGCCAATTGATCAAGTACCCTTTTAATTGCCTTAACTCAATCGTTCACTTGGTCTTCTTGTTAAATCTTCTTCATCATTAATAGATATGGTACTCAAATAGATAACAATAGTATCACCAGTTAAGGTTTGACATCAATGACAAAATAACAATTGCTTGCATTGTCACTTTCCAAAATATATATATATATGTGTGTGTGTGTGTGTGTGTGTGTTAGGAATAACAGTCCACAAGCACAACTGAGAGGGGGGGGTGAATCAATTGTGATACAAAATATTAAACTTTAACCTTTATACACCAAAACTTTAATTCAAATGATAACACAGTAAATGCTAACACAATACTTGTTGTCAAGGAAACTTTGTTAAAGGTAAAAACCCAGTGGGAATTAGCACCAAAAAATGATGTACTGAGAGTATAGCATCCCTGTTAAAATATTTAGCCCTATTAGGAGATTATTACAACATTACAATACACAGTCCCTATTAAAGGACAGACCCTATTAGGAGTCAAGAGAATCAGTGGGCTCACTGCCCAGGCACACTGCCCAAAGAAGGTTAAAGCCACCCTCAAGGATTAACAATCCGAACAAGTTTATATAAGGAATATACAATCCAGTGAACTATCTAATAGAAACCATCTTTTCTTAGTCAGTTCCAATGAAGTATTCTTATCACAAACTCTGCTCTACATCCAACAACCAAACAAGCTTCATAGCTTTCACACTTCTCTGCCTTTTTTGATCTCTACCACATCTTTCCAACAGAAAAGATTTCACATATATACCCTATTACAATAATTGATTAGGTCGGCCAATTAAGCTTTCCCAATACATAAATAATTGATTAGGTCGGATAATTAGGCTTTCCCAATATACAAATAATTGTTTAACCCCTTGCTAAGATACGCACGGTACCTATAACAAGTAAACATCAATTACAATCTATCATATATAGTCCAAGATCTTAAATCCACGCTCTCCATTCATAATACATGCTACATGTCTGAAGTTGGCCACTAAATAGGTCTCCTCCAGAACACACGCCACAACTAATGTCACCAATACTCTCACAATTATCGATCAAATTTTTTTTTTTCACAATGTGTCCTTTGTCATCCCCTAAGCTCACATACCCTAAAACATCTTTGCCTGTAAGATATACAAAAAATACAGAGACCTGCTCTGTCAAGTATTACTGTCACAGTCCAGAAACCAGTCTTCACTAAATCATCTGTAACATCACCAATATGTAGCCTCAAGTCAAGAAACCTTAGGAATAAGGTCATCACACATCCTTCTTCATATCCTTGTCTTCAATCATTCTGAATCATTTGTACAGTGCCCATACACTTCTTCCATTCGACATACAATAGTAATAACAAGTCTTTTCTTTCTACAGAAACATATGTTGACACCAGTGACAAAACATGAATATCAACAACATAAATAGTACCCAAATCTGATATCATCTTACAATATCCCCCTTTGGAATTGATGGCAACATATGAGAAAATCCATCAACCCAAAAAGTACTCTCTCTCAATACAATCTTCTCAATATCCCCAACAAAAATCTCCACAAAATAGTAGGGATTTTCACATAGAATCTTTCCCCCTTTGGCAACAATGGCAAAGGGTGCCATAACTCATCTGTAATCTTCTGTAAGGTTTAGCATTTTCAAATCTTCATGTCTAACAACCAGGTGCAAAATCACCCAAATATGCTCCATAGTGTTCCTGCGATCACTCCCCTTGAGGAGTAAATCCATACATCAAGTCCAGACAATGATATAGCTCTGAAAGCCACTGGACTGATGCATGTCTGCATCAATTAATCACCATTGGGAGGGGTTGTCACCCCAAGCATTCTTCTTAGATATTCAAAAGCATATTTTGGCAAAGGTATTGTAAATATATATGTTATCTGTTCCTTTATGCTAATATACTCCAGTCTAATCTCTTTCTCTGCTAGCTTCTCCCTCAATAAATGATACTTAATAGAAATATGTTTAGTCTTTGAATGCATTATAAGATTCTTTGACATATTCACTGTGCTAGTGCTATCATAGTGGATAACAACTGGCTCTTCAAAAATTATTCCAATGTCCTTCAACATTTGTTTCATCCAAACAACTTGTGTATAATTTATTGCATCAGCAACATACTCTGATTCAGCAGTAGACTGAGCAATACAGTCTTGCTTCTTGCTTAACCAAGAAACCAGCCTTTTTCCAAGGAAAAATGCTCCACCACATGTACTCTTTCTATCATCCACATTACCTACCCAATCAACATCAGTGTAAGCCTGCAAAATAAAGTCATCTTATTTTTCATACCACGATCCATATTCTATTGTTCCTTTCAAGTATATGAAAATTCTTTCTACAACACCAAGGTGTGTCTCTTTAGGACTTGCTTGATATCTTTCCACAATTCCAACTACATTGGAAATATCTGGTTTGGTGTGAGTTAGATATTGTAGACCACCAATCATTGATCTGTACTTTGTCTAAAAAACACTTTGAGTCTCATCATAACTAGTCAGTTTGTATCCAGTCACCATGGGTGTCCCAACAGGTTTACAATCTTCCATTCCAAACTTTTTCAATATTTCCTTAAGATACTTGGTCTAAGATATAAAAATACCATTCTTACTCTGATTAATTTGCAAACCAAGAAAGAATTTCATTTCACCAATCATTGACATTTCAAATTAATTTTCCATTTCTTTAGAGAACTTCTTAATCATCTTATCATTGCCTCCAAAAATGATATCATCAACAAAAACTTCTATGATTAAGATTCCATCTTCGTCAGTTCTTAAAACAAATTACTATCTACATTACCTTTTCTGAAACCAATACAAAGTAGATACTTGTCCATTCTTGCATACCATGCTCCCGGTGCTTGTTTCAGTCCATACAATGCTTTCTTTAATTTACATATCATGTCTTCATCTTCTGTCAAAGGAAATCCATCAGGTTGCTCTATGTATACTTCTTCCAAATCTCCATTCAAGAATTCTGATTTCACATCCATCTGATATACTTTAAAGTCTTTATGTGTAGCATAAGCAAGAAATAATCTCATAGCTTCTAGCCTAGCAACATGAGCAAATGTTTCTTCAAAGTCTATGCCTTCTTATTGCGAGTAGCCTTTACAAACTAGTCTAGCTTTATTTCTTACCATTGTTTCTTTCTCATCCATCTTGTTTCTGAAAACCCATTTAGTTCCTATCACATTTTTGTTCTTAGGTCTTGGAACCAATTCCCAAGTATTGTTTTCTTTATCTGTTCAAGTTCTTCTTGCATAGCTTTAGTCCAAGATTCATCTCTACATGCTGAATAAGTAGTTTTTGATTCAACTTGAGAAATCAAACAAATTTCATCTCTAACTCTAGATCTAGTCATCATACCTTTACATGCATCACCAATGATATATTCTTCAGGATGGTTCTTCTTAACATACCTCAAATTCTTAGGAGTCTAGTAAGCTCAATTAATTCAACTTCAATCTCATTATCAACCATCAAAGGTTCTTCAGGTTCAGGGGTAACCTCTTTTATCTCTGAAATCTGACCATAGTCATACATTCTTTCCTGTATTCTGAAAGTTTTCATCTATCCTCACATTGGCGCTTTCAATCAACTTTCTCAACCTCAGATTGAAAGATTTATATGCTTTTCTCTTAGTGGAATAACCAAGGAAAATACATTTATCACTTCTAGCACTAAAATTTCCTATCTCATCATCTCTTTTGATATAATATTTACTTCCAAATATTCTGAAATATTTTACAGTATGTGTATGATCAAACCATAATTCATAAGGAGTTTTAATTGTACCTTCTCTGATCTGAATTTTGTTCAAGGTGTACACAACAGTACCAACAACTTCTCTCCAATGAACATGTGATACATTTCCTTCCAGCAACATAGTCCTTGCAACATCTAATATTGTTCTGTTTCTTCGCTTTGCTATCTCATTCTGTTGTGGTGTCCTAGGTGCAGATGTTTGTCTGAATATTCCATGCTCTTCACAATAGGAATTAAATAAATTTGATGTAAACTTACCATCTTTGTCTGATCTTAAACATTTTATCTTTAAACCAGATTCATTCTCAAATTTTTCTTTGAATAACTTGAATTTGTCAAATGCTTTAGATTTATCTCTCAAATATGTAACCCACATCATTCTAGAAAAGTCATCAACAAAAAGTATAAAGTACCTTTGACCATAATAAGATCTTGTTCTTGTAGGACCACATAGATTTGTATGTACCAGATCCAACTTCCCTTTTGCTGAATAAGATTTGCTTTTAAAACTGCTTCTAGTCTTCTTCCCCATAACACACTCTCTACACATAGTGTTAGATGGTTTCACAATCTTAGGTAGATCTCTCACAACATTAGTCATACTTGCATTTATAACGTTATCAAAGTTAACATAAAAAAATCTTCTATGCCATAACCAATTGTCATCAACCTTCGCAATAAAACAAGAAGCTTCAGATGTATTCAATTCAAATACATTACCTCTAGATTTAGCACCAGATGTGATCAAGTCTCTTGATTTACTTCTGATAGAACATTTCCCATTAATGAATTTCAATTGATAACCTTTGTCCACTAACTTCCCAACACTCAAGAGATTATGCTTAAGTCCATCAACAAGTAATACCTTTTCAGCTAGTCTTTCCATCTAGAGAAATAGATCCAACTCCAATGATAATCTTAGGAGTATTGTCACCAAATCTAAAAACACCACCATCATATCTTTTCAGACTCACAAACTTATTTTTATCTCTAGTCATATGATGTGAACAACCACTATCTATAACCCATTCAGATTTCTTTTCAACACGGGACACTAAGACATTTTCTTCATGTATAGGTTCATCATCCTTAATAGAAATAAATCCAATTTCATCATAGTCTACATCATCATTAGATATGCCTTCATGAGCATAATAACATTCCTTGTATTTTGAATACTCTGACTTGTAAAACTTAGGTTTATGCTTTAGAACCCTTGTAGGACATCGAGATGAAAAATGACCAATCTTGTTACATGAAAAACATTTCAAAGGTAATTTGCCTTCCAATTTACCCTTATCTCTCTTTTCTCTTCTAGCGATTAGGGCTACCACTTCATATAGCTTTCTTCCTTCCTCCTATATATGTTCCCATTCATCCTCTTCTCTCAAGTCACCATTGTTGGTGTTCGAAATTCTAGATAAGGTCTTTTTGTTTCTATGCATGTTTGCCTTGAATGCTGACTGTACTTTAGTTAAAGAATCTCTTAGTTATGCGGCCTCAAAAGTAGTAGGCTTTCCATTCAACATCTCTCTAGTGAAGTTCGGTGTCAAAGGTATAATCTCCTCTATAGCTTGTACTTTAGTTTTGTATATAGTTGTCAAAGATCTGAGTATCTTCGCAATCACTTCTTCCTCACTGCAAGTACCTCTAGAGTTTCTGATGCCAGTAACCACTTTACTAATTATTTGTGCATATACCTTAATGTTCTCATCATCTCTCATCTTCATTGATTCCATCTTTGTATTCCATTTTGTAGCTTTTCCTATTTAGTAAACTTATCTCCTATATACAGTGCTTCCAATATTGTCCAAATCTCATGTGCAGAATCCAAGTCTTTTACTTCTATAAATTCACCTTCAGAAAGTGCGCTGATTAATGATTCCCTTGCGACCATATTACATGAAAATAGCTTCTTATCATCTTCAGTAGCCTTTTCCAATTCATCCTCAGTCGCTATCTTTTCCTTCCTTTTCGTGATCATCCAGTAGTAAATTCCCAAACATAGAAAATGTGTTCTCATCTTGTTCTTCCAAATGTCAAAGCTTTCAGGATCAAATTTTGGACTATCCTTCTTGTAGTTATTCATCTTCAAGATCACCTCAAGTTGTTAAGCTTTCTCTGTAAGGACCAGTAGCTCTGATACCAATTGTTAGGAATAAAAGTCTACAAGCACAACTGAGAGGGGGAGTGAATCAGTTGTGATACAAAATATTAAACTTTAACATTTATAAACCAAAAATTTAATGCAAATGATAACACAGTAAATGCCAACACAATAAATCAATACTTGTTTTCGAGGAAACCTTGTTGAAGGTAAAACCACGGTGGGAATTAGCACCCAAAAATAATGTACTAAGAGTATATTATCATTGTTAAAATATTTAGCACTCTAAGGAGCTTATTACAACATTATAGTACACAGTCCCTGTTAAAGGATAAACCATGTTAGGAGTCAAGAGAAACAGCGGGCTCACTGCCCAGGCACACTGCCCAAAGAAGGTTAAAGCCACCCTCAAGGATTAACAATCCGAACAAGTGTATATAAGGAATATACAATCCAGTGAACTATCTAATAACAACTATCTTTTCTTGGTCAGTTCCAATGAAGTATTCTTATCACAAACTATGCTCTACATCCAATAGCCAAACAAGCATCACAACTTTCACACTTCTCTGCCTTTTTTAATCTGTACCACATCTTTCCAACAAAAAATATCTCACACATATACCCTATTAAAATAATTGATTAGGTCGGCCAAGTAAATATCAATTACAATCCATAAGATATAGTCCAAGATCCAAAATCCACACTCTCCATTCATAATACATGCTACATGTCTGAAGTTAGCCACCAAATAGGTCTCCTCCAAAATACACACCACAACTGACATCACCAATACTCTCACAACTATCAATGAAAAAAAAATCCACAATATGTCCTTTGTCATCCCCTAAGCTCGCATACCCTAAAACATCTTCGCTTGTAAGATATACAAAAAATACCGAGACCTGCTCTGTCAAGCATTACTGTCACAGTCCAGAAACCAGTCTTCACTAAATCATCTGTAACATCACCAATATGTAACCTAAAGTCAAGCGACCTTAGAAATAAGTTCATCACACATCCTTCTCCATATCCCTGTCTTTGATAATTCTGAATCATCCGTACAATGTCCGTACACTCCTTCAAGTTGACATACGATAGTAATAACCAGGCTATTCTCTCCACAGAAACATATGTTGACATCAGTGACAAAACATGAATATCAACAACATAAATAGTACCCAAATTTGATATCATCCAACAATGTGTGTATATACATATATGTGTATATGTGTATATATATGTGTGTAAATATCTTTGTGTGTGTGTGTGTTATGCAATATACACACACACACATACATATGTATGTATGTGTATATTTTTGGCATACATATGTGTCATGATCTTCTAATAAATTTTTTTTGACATGCTTATCTTTACCCATCCAAAACTTCTGGGAAAGAATAAGGAAAATTTATTGTCAAAGAAAATACTTACAAAAAATAGAAACCCTATGTAAACGCAAGGTTGAGACACATTTTCCTAATAAAATGAATCCCAAATCCTATAGGATGCATGAATAGAGAAAACTTGGAAATCAACCATAATTAGACATGAGATAAAGGATTAATAGATCTACAAAATACATTATATTTATAAATCTAAGGAAATGTTGTAGGTATGTCAAGTTCATCAAAATTTAAGGAATGAATCCCTTTACATGTATTATTTATGTTATTTAAATACATTTAGTTAGTCTAAGAACTAGAACTATGTAGAAACATTGCTAATATTATGTTGATTATGCATGTCACTATCTAGAAACTAATGCTCTTAAAGTATAAATGATGCTTTAAAGTTAGTGTGGTCCTAGAATTTTATATGATTTAATTTTTGGTGTAATATCTAGTTGATCTTAATTGAGAAAAAAATAGGTAAATTGTCAGCCCGATAGATAATCATGTTCTCCTAGGTGATGAATTAAATCAACAATAATAGGGCATATAGGAAGGAAGACTTTCACAAAGATGCAAATGATGTATATGTTTAGTAGTTCTTTTATCTCTTAGAAAAACTAATTGAACAAGCAAATCCCTAAACAAAGAAAATGAACACATGTTAAAAACATCCATTACCATAATTTTCTATCTATATGGATATTATGATTGAACTTGTATATACATGTACACATGATATTCAATTTGTGAAAATGTAACAATTTTATTTCATTGAAATTTATCGTGAAACAAAAATTGTGTAGGTGCAAAAGGTTAATATGTAATGTTAAGTATTTAAATTATTGTAACTGTGATGTATGTGTAAATAAGTTATGTATGTTCTTAATATCTAGTTTTTAAAAACATTATAGAGTAAATTTCATGCTTTTAACATTTTTTTACATATCCACTTCCATAATTTGTAGCTTTATGACACCTCTAGATGGATGAAAAATGTACATGCAAAAGTGCTTAATTTTGGTAGTGATTTCATTATATTGACACTGAGATTCGTAGATTGAGATCTACCGTAGATTACCCTCATATTGATGGTGTGTATAAGGATACATGCCATAATATTTTGACCAATAGAGTGCATTAGAGAGTGCCTAGGTTTCCACACTTCCTACACCCCTAAGATTGTAGATTCCATTTTCCAAAGTTCACGAAGGAGATCTGGGGTAGTGTTTCCTTTGATGAGGTCTTGCACCATGTCCCCAAGGAAATTATCAAATGAGACATATACTTAATATGAGGGTAAATCGAAGGTCAAAGCATACTAGGTGACAAGGTGCATTGACGTGGTAGTAGCTAACCTCATATACCCTTCGTTCCTTGCTGCCCACATTCGTTATCCTTATAACAATCAAATTCTACTTTACTTTTCTCAGTAGTTGTACGTTGAGGCCCAAATGGGTTTCAACGTAAACTACCTCGACCTACCCATCTACTTAGGTTAGGTGTGCAATAGAGTTACAAATCATGATCAATATTGTAGACCTGAGCGAGTACTGTTAGTATTAAGACATTTTGTTTTTGAAATAAGCAGCAGCAAGAGGGTGTTGGCCTGAGGTACAATAGGAGAAAAGGAAATAAACAGCCAAAACAATGGGGCTGACCCAAAACAACAAGAAGGCCCATCAATAGGATAACAAGCCATCAACAACACAAAGTCAGTACGAGAGGTGCTGACAAGAAAGAAAAAAACAACAAAGCACTAAGGATTTTTCCCAAAGGGAATGGGCCAAGCTCACCTTGCAAGAGAAGTGAGGCGAGAGTCCAATCTATGCTGACGGACAACGGTCCAGCAATACAATCATTAGGATCCCTCGCAAAAGAAGCACCACCAGGACAACAAGGAGTACTGCTGACAGAATGTGGAAGACCCTATCAGTAGAAACCAGAGCAGCGACAGAGGGAGAGGGAGTGGATGTGTCCCCAAGGCCATAGGAGAAAGAAACAAGAGGACCAACATCGAGGGAAGCCTTAGGGGCAAGAAGTGGAGAATCCCTAGAAGACAGAGCACAAACCACAGCAGGAGCACCAACAAGACTATCGGCAGGGACACTAGTATTGTCAATAGACAACGTATCTTTGGAGGAATCAGAGAGGGAGTCAGCAACATGAACAATCAGATGATCAAAATTTGCAACCTTACACAAAGTAGCAGAACCAGTGTGACGCAAGAGGGCACAATCAGTGGCCAAGTGACTAGTAGAAAAACAACAACGACAATGGAAAGGGAGGCCCTCAAAATCAAGCACTTGGGTCCATTGCCTATTCCCAACCATGAGCACCACATCGACAGGTAGTGACTGAGAAACGTCCAATTCAACCAAAATAAGGGCAAAAGTAGTATGGCCCATAGTTGTCGTAGGAGTATCTGTCTTGAGGAAACGACCAAGGGAGTTCCCAATAGCCTCAAAACAAGAAAACTCCCAAAAATGGAGAGGGATATAAGGGAGACAAACCCACACTGATTGCAAATTAAACAATTTAGTGAGAGGGTTGAAGGAGGATGTCCAGGGTTTGGCAGAAAAAGAGTGATTTCCCCAAACCCACAACTTGTTTAGAATCAGATCATGATCTTCAGGAGAAGCAAACGTTGCAATAAAGAAACCTTTAGCACATGGGTAGATCTCAATATGACCTGAGATAAGAGGCTGCTAGGAGAAGGAAATCCAACCGTGTAGATCCAGGAGAGAGGGCCAAAAGCCAGTAAACCTTCCAACTAGACCACATTGTTGGTAGTACTCCACATTTTCCACCACTTCAGGGCCACACACCACCACATGTGACGTCTTGGCACAAGCAATGGGATGAGATTTAACCCTAGATGGGATGGTACCAGAAGAATTAATAGCATGAGCATAAATCATTCCACCAGTGGTAAGAGGGGGACCCCTCCCCATCCAAAGTAGGGTCAGCAACAGCTACAACAACACTAGCCGTAGGAGAATCCATAACAACATTGGTCGTCAGGGAAGCAAAAGCCATAGCAACATTGGATGTAGGAGATGTAGTAGAAACCCCTATAATAGAGGCAACACCAGTGCATAGGGACGTAGAGTCAGCGGAAGCTAATAGGGCATAATGGACGGAAGCGGCTACGGGAGCATGAGTAGGAGGCATTTAAAAAAAAAAATTGATCCAAAAAATATTGAAAACTGACTTGTTGCCAACTCTGATACCAAGTTGAAAACAAGGAAACATAAGAGAAACTCATAAGAATGACTTCTCATTTAGACATTTTGTTGGTTATAGATTTCCTGTCATATTCCCATCCCTTGGCTCGACAAAATGCCAGGTGTTCATTGCTTTCAAGAGGGAAGCAATTGATAACATTAGAGATATTTCCATTGCTTCTAATACCATTTCATTTGACTAGTTGGGAAAATATGTGATGAGTCAACCACGATTGAGACCATCCATAGGTGCATCATCTAGCATGATTGAGGATTATTATTCTATTGCTGACATCTTGATGCTATATGAGTTTGGAGGTATCTTAGGATGTGATTTCCAACTTCAAATGTCTTGTTAGTTGGTAGAGGACCTCTTACATGCATATTATCTAATCTCATCTTGCCATCATATATCATTAGATGAAATCAGGTAGGAGGTTCTTAGAGAGTTGTTGGCTAGAACACCGAGTCAGACAGCGAGAGATTCACAACATTCTCATCACTCTACATAGCATGACCTACCGAAATCCTACTTCATAGACGCAGAGAGGGAGATATAGGCTGACTAGGTTCATATCACATCAAAGTACCTTGCTTTATTCAAGGAGAAACTATAGTCAGACTATTTTTGTGGAGATGCTACTATAATTAGACTCCACATTGACCCCCTCTCAAATGCATAGCCCCCTATACCCATCATTCATACAGATGGTTGGGGACAAAGATGCATATGCAACTATTGCAGTGGATAATGTTGATGTGAGTTTTATGCCAATACAACATGCATAATTAAATACTTAGTATTCTAAATGAATTACAAAATCTCCAAATCTCTCTTGAATAAGGATTCTCATATGCTAAACAATTTACCTAAATTGTGTGATCAAATGATACAACCCCAAGGTTCTTATTGTGGATTTTCACTCAGTTATAATGATCTGATATGTTGAGTATCACAAAGGGACTTACACTTTTCATTCAATGGATATCAACTACTTCATCCACTTCAAACAAACTGTAAAGAGATAAGGGTTAGATAATCTAATCTAACTCTAAGAATGTAAGACAATGTTGATGATGGGGTGAGCCTCTAACTAGTGCTTTCCTTGTCATGTCAATGAGGCATAAGAGGGTGCTATCTTCTAACGATGCGGGAATGGTTTTCATATTATAAATACTCATTCAAATACCCTATGAATGCACAATCTAAATGAACATTTCCAATAGAAGTTAAACACTTGTAATTTAGGCTCAGACTAACCTTGCACTGTTACTTACAATCAACAAGTACCAAAAATTATGAGATATTGGTTCCATCATGAATCACCATTCAACAATATATTCCATTAATATGCTTCTATGTAACATAAAATAGCATCCTACTCTAAGTGAGCAAGTGTAGAAACCCATGCAATACTCTAAAGCAACACAAGTAATCCATTGGGGCGATCTACATATTTAGGGGTTTTTGGCTTAGTCTTCTAGAGCTCCATGCTTGGATCTCTAAACACTGGGAACCCATCATCTTTGATACGATCCAAATTTTCCCAATGGTCGAGGGGTTCTTTATTATCAAATTTGAAAAAGCTGCAAATAGAAAGTGTATTTTGTATGATCATTTTTTCACCTGGGAGGATCATTTCTTGTTGATGGTAAAACCATGGCATCCAGACTTCAACCCATTTTCTGAAACTTTTTGCAAGATGCCAATCTGGGTTACACTCCCCTACCTCCCACTTTATCTTTGGGTAGATTCACTTCTTGAAGAAGTGAGTGAGGCGCTTGGTGAATAGGGGTTTCTGGCTTAGTCTTCTAGAGCTCCATGTTTGGATCTCTAAACATTGGGAACCCATCATCTTTGATACAATCCAGATTTTCACAATGGCCAAGGGGTTCTTTATTGCCAAATTTGAAAAAGTTGCAGAGAGAAATGTATTCTGTGTGATCATTTTTTCACCTGGGAGGATCATTTCCTGTTGATGGTAAAACCATGGCATTCAAATTTCAACTCCTTTTCTGAAAATTTTTGCAAGATGCCAATCTGGGTTAGACTCCCCTACCTCCCATTTCATCTTTGGGTGGATTCACTTCTTGAGGAAGTGAGTGAGGCACTTGGTGATTTTCTGATGGTGGATGTAGAGACTTTTGATATTTTTCACTCCACCTATGCTTGTATTTTGGTTGATATTGATGCATCTAAAGGGCTTCCTACATAGATTAAACTTATGTTTGTAACACCCCAAAATTGGCATCCTGCAACCCTAACCAATTTTGTTGCATTTGTCATTCTTCTAAATCATCAAAGTCCTATTGTACTAGGCAATTCTGAGTTTTCACTGACTCTACTCGACCTGAG
>MU226780.1:1452944-1468273 GCA_018584345.1 Thuja plicata | reverse complement strand
ATGCATCAGATACATCATATGATCTCATCTATCAAATCTATCCTATCTAGCTCTGACCCTCTCCCTCGTCACTTAGAGCAGGTGGAGGAGGAGGCATATCTGGTGGCGGTGGTGCCTGTGCACCCTCTGATCCTCTGGCATATGAGGAAAATATTGGTACTTGCAACGCCTCATCCGACACTACTCCCGCATAAGCTACATAATAGTAGGCCGCTCAGGCGGTTTGATGTCCTCCCTCCACCCGAAGCTGCTCCTGGGCCATCCGCAACTGTCTTTGGAGATCCTGAACCTCTCGATCTCTGTCTAAAAGCCGCACATCTTGCACGACCACCTGTACCTACAAGTCTGTCTTCTGCCTCGTAAGCTATCTTACTCTCTCTCTAGATCTCCGTAGGGCCTCCCGCGCCTATGATGGTGCATCCCCGGGTATTGCAACCTGTCCTAGCTCGTATGCAGGCTGATCCTCCTGCATCAGATCCTCCTATGGTACCTCCTACTGCTCTGCCTACTCCTATACATCCTCGAGTTGTGTAGCTGTCGTCCTCCTGCTCTGCCTCCTGCTGCTTCTCGCACTGGGATCAATCTGCATCTGTCGTGTGGGTATGTCCACCTGTACCGTGTGAGGTCGTGGCACCTACTGTAGTGGTGGCTGTGGTCCCTGCTGTGGTGGAGGCTGTGGCACATGTGGGTGCACTACTTGGGCTGGCACTGCCATACCAACTAGATCTGTGAATCGCGGGAAGGGATGAGTCACGAAGTGCTCCTTGAACTTCGGGGTCATGCCTCCATCTACAATCGCGCTCAGGTAATCCCATCAAGTCCGCGCTAGGGCTCGTACGTCAATCATACATCAACCAGTATCCAACTTGATCGACCATCCCTTCCTAAGCTCGTCATGAAAACAAGCATAGGAACAATACTCCTGGGAAATCTCCTGTGCCCGACCAAACTGCTGCCAGACACATGTCAGTGGAAATCACTCAATAATAGATATGGCTCGACCAAAGAGCGGTCGAGACACAAGCATGTACCCTAGCTGATTGCTAGCATCATCCTAGTCCTTTGTCAGCCTCCACGGTCACCATGTCACCACAACCAGATCATCAAGAAGAGCTCGCCACTGCTCTGTCTTACCCAGCACAGGCTGGGTAATCAAACCTCTTTACCTATATATGTAGGGCTCCAGTGGCTCCCTCAGATCATCGCATATGGGTCAGGTCACTGACAGGTGCTCCCATGCCCACACCTGTAATACAAAGACCCCTGCCGCCATGCTCTTCACCTCTCTATAGATGATCTCGTGCATATCATGGTACATATGGGCCAACATACATTGACCCCATCCATATCTGATCGGCTCCTCCAGCATCCTCTGCAGCATCCGACCCCAACCACACTCAAAACCATGCTGCCCGCGATCCAACATCAGATAGAAGCCAAGGAATGTTGCCAAAATCACGGCCAATCAGTGTTCAGGCCCGTACTCTCTGATCAGCTCCTCCCATGGGATGGCTCTCCCCATGACTAGCTCGTCCTGTAAAATCACTCACAACGCTAGTGTCCCTGTTCGAGGCTGTAAATCATACTCCACTCTCAGACCGTGGAAAGGTATCCTGAGTAGCCTATAGATGTACTCCGGCGTCACTGTCATCTCGACCTGAGGAAGGTGAAAGGTGTTCGTTTTCGAATGGAAACGCTCTACTAATGCTCCTAGTAACCCGTGATTAACCCGAATGTTGGGTATTCCACAGAGATGTGATAGGCCCAAGCTGTCAATATGTGCAATCTCTGTGTCATCCAACTGTCTCACCAGCCCACTGATAGCTGGATGATGTGACCTGAATACAATGTCTGGGAACTCGACCTGTAAGACATACAAACAACAAAGCACGATCAGTACTTGACTCATAATTCACGATAATCAATGCATACCTAAGCAATAAAACATTACAAACATCCTACAGTAAGGACCAATGCTGACACAATTTCTATTGGACGCGGCGCAGAATCATTTTGCCTTCAAACTGTTAAGTTTTCTCCATGCGAAGAAGCAGCCTTTCGCGTGAAGAAGTTTTACGAGCCGCGCAAAGTTTCATTCCCGCGTGAAGTTTCATCACTGTTTGCGCGAGAAAACCCCCTGTCAAAGGGTTTCCCACGTGAGACGTGGGTACCCTCGCACACGAGGATACCCACCGGCCAATGCGAGAATATGCCTTTTTGCATTTTCTCGCGTGGGGCTTCATCATGAGCCGCGTGAGGAAACTAGTTCCTTGCGTGAGAACCCGCGGAACAGTATTTCAAAATGCGAAAAACAATGCAAAAATTGACCAAATGCAATGAAATTTGAAATGACGGAGAGGTTAATCGACCACTTACCGGGGGTTTGTACGCTGTTGGCCAATTATGCCGCTTGGATCGCTCGAAACAATGAGTGCTCACAGGGACCACCATTTTCGCTCAGAGCTCAATTTTCAAAAGTCAACGGAGGCAAATGATTTGAAAATAACCTTTTGGACTCATATATAAGTTTTGACCTAATTTTCAAAAGTGTTCCGATTTGCGTGAAAATTTAACCACTAGCTAATTTGACCACTCTAAATCCATTTTCGTGATCGAAATCAAAATCTGACACTTCTATATAGCTCAAAATCGCATTTTAAATTTTTTGGGACCAACGCGATCGGACGCTTGTGCATTCGACTTTCTAACATCACTTTCTTGTCAGAATCATATCTAATCAACATTTTCTCAAATCTGACTTTTTTCCTGAAAAGTCAACTTTGGTCAACCCTAGTCCAACTTAGTCAACTAGACCTCAACATCTCTCGAAATTGATTCTGAATCTTTCAAATTCTTCCGTAATCTATTCTGAGTTCTTCTTGATCTCCGATTCGACATCTATCTGCGATTTCTCACTTTCAATCATCATTATGCCGTGTCATCTTTCCATTTCGCTCCCAAGGGGGCAGGATGATTACATCATTGAATCTATTTTTATCAACCTAATCTGATTTTCAAAAGTCCTCATTGCTAGGGGCATCTCATCACTTGGGGCATGTTTAGTTTTTCGTACTTCATAGTCAAAACTCGATACTCCATAATCAATAAGGGCATCTTTGTTCCTTACATCTTGTCATCTATTAGGTATTAGGGCATTCTAACCCGGATCCCTGAGGATCAAGCTTCATTCTAGAGATGATTCTCGAAATCTCAATCTATTAAGTATCTAAGCAATCTAACTCAGATTCTTGAGGATCAAGCTTCGTTCTGGAGATGATTCTCGAAAACTCATCTATTGGGAATCGGGGCAATCTAACCCTGACTCCTGAAAATCAAGCTCTGTTCTGGAGATGATTCTTAAATTTGATCTAACCAGTGTCTAGGAGATCTAACCTAGATATTGGGGGACTAAGCTTTGTTCTGGAGAGTCTTAAAAATATCTATTGACTATCTTTTGGGACAGGTATCGGGGCAATCTAACCATGACTCCTGAAGGTTGAACCTCGTTCTGGGGACAGTCTTGTGAAAGATATCATTCTGAGCAGTGTCTGGGCAAGCTAACCTAGATATTGGGGGACTAAGCTTCATTCTGGAGATATTCCTAAAGATCTCTATTGACTATCTTTTTTTTGGACAGGTATCGGGGCAATCTAACCCTGACTCTTGAAGGTTGAGCCTCGTCTGGGGACAATCTTTGAAAGATATCAATCTATTAGGTATCTGAGCAATCTAACTTAGATCCCTGAGGATCAAGCTTCATTCTGGAGATGATTCTTGAAATCTTAATCTATTAAGTATCAGGGCATTCTAACTTGAATCCCTGAGGATCAAGCTTCGTTCTAGAGATGACCCTCAAAAACTCTACTTGATCGGCGTCTTGGCAATCTAACCTAGACTTTGGAGGGTTAAGCTCTGTCCTGGAGATGGCTCTGAAATATTCATCAATCAATTTTTGCATCATTAATTTTTGAAATCTATTTTTTTGTGCTTTAAGCATCAGACTATTATTTGAATCAATGTGCTGCTCGCACATCAATTCAAAGAGGGGCAAAATGTAACACCCAAAATTGGTATCTTGCAACCGTAACCAATTTTGTTGCATTTTTCATTCTTCTAAATCATCAAAGTCCCATTGTACTAGGCAATTCTGAGTTTTGACTGACTCTACTCGACCTGAGTGTCAAATGCAGAAAATCCTAAATTTGCATTAATCATACATTATATTTAATTCCTAAATATCTATTGGCTAAACAAACCTTGTGATTGAATTAATTTAATTATAAAGTCCTAACACTATAATTAAATTAAATTCACCCCTTTTAGCTAAAACACATAAAAAGAAATTAAATAATACTTAATTATTAAATAAATATCCTCATTTCAATAATTGAGTTTAATTATTCAGATAATTGAGAAAAACATATTTATGAGGTCATAGTTTGTTTATTTAATTAAATATTCTCTCAAAAATCTTCTCTCCTTTTCAAAAATGGAAACTTTGAATTAACTGTGCTTTAAAGAGAAAGAAAACAGTTAAAATCAAAAGAAAACAATTAAAATCAGAAAAGAAAACAGTTAAAACAAAGAGAAAATAGTTCATTGTTTTATTTTAAAGAAAGCTTTCTATTTTTTAAATGGCTTTTCTACCTGTTTTATTTCAAAAAGGAAAATTTATATTCTGAACAGACTCTCAATCTATAAAAGAACTCTCATTTCTCATTCAACCCCCCTGAGAAAATATACATTGTTAGAAGAAAGAATTGCTGTTTCATTTTAGTTGATAATCTCATTTACATTTAACTATCATAATTAGTCATGGCGCTGGAACACTCTAGAAAAGAAATTTAAGAAATTTTATTAGAAAATCCCAAGCACATGATGGTATTTCTTATGTGTTTAATGTTAAAAATAATTTAATATCCCGTTAATGTAAGATCCAATATGTTTAGTGCCTTTTGTCCCTTCAGAGACAATTTAGATTGAGGATCTAGTATTATGTACATCTAATTTTCTCTACTTATAACTAGTGTGAATTTGTGGGATATACATTTACATTATATCAACTTTATTGTTAGTTGGGCAGAGTAGCAGTAGATGGCAAATTAGAAGACTATTAGATAACATGATCAATGAGAAACACTTCATTTTTATGTTTTACCGATCTTAATTAATATTCTTTTGTTTTAATAAGTTTGTAATACAATTCTCAAAACTAGATTTGTAGAAGTTGGAAACATAAGGAACTGTTTTCTCTACTTATAACTAGTGTGAATCTGTGGGGATATACATTTACATTATATCAACTTTATTGTTAGTTGGGCAGAGTAGCAGACAATTAGATGGCAAAGTAGAAGACAATTAGATAACATGATCAATGAGAAGCACTTCATTTTTATTTTTTACCGATCTTAATTAATATTCTTTTGTTTTAATAAGTTTGTAATACAATTCTCAAAACTAGATTTGTAGAAGTTGGAAACATAAGGAACTGTTGATTATGATTGCTATACCTGGAAATCTTAATCACTGCCACCAAATCCATAAGCATTTCAAGTAAGATAAATCTATAAAAGAAAAATGGTCTTATTACAGTGTTGCATGAAAGTGTGAGATTGGCATTGATAAATACATTCCTGCATGCCATAACAGATCGTGGTCCAAATGACATTGTTGATTAAATTATGAGCTAAGAGGACAAGAGAACTATAGCCAAAGGCCTAGAGCCTTGTGCACAACACCATTGATTGTTTAAGGAGAGAATCCATATTAATGTTTATTCATGTACTTGTGTGGGAAATATAAAGTTATAAACTTTGGATATTTTTATTTTCTGAACAATTGTGACACGATTTACTGTACTATACAATTGTGCATTGAAAAACACTGCTTAACTTTTTGGAGGTCAAACTCGATAGCCAAAACAAACCTGATGAGTAAGTATAAATAGTTATGCAATTTGCTCCATTTGACACGTCTTTTTTTTTTAAATCATTCTCACTCGCATGGGCTGAGTTTTATCAATTTAACTTGCTTAATGGAAACTGGAAAGTATAATATCTTCTATTGAGAAGCCTAAGTTCTTCTACCTTCACAATTCACTTGAAGATTTGAACTATACCAGAACAATTCCTATCTCTTGGTAGAGGTTCCTAAGGAATAATCCAATCTCTATTCCAACTAGGAAAACCCCAAATAATATAGAGCATGAAGTCTAATGGCGTGATGAAAGGGTGTTTACATTTGATTATGACTTTGATACAATTAATTTCTTGGCTAAAAAATTAAGGCGTGCTTACTAGAAATGTTTTTAATCTGCACCACTATTGGAATCCATCAATCTTGTTGATTTGATGATTAAGCCTAATTGCAGATAGAGTTAAATGGAAAAAATATAAAGAGTAATTTTTATTTTGAATTGTCAACACCCGATGGCACCACAATGAGTGGATCTTGGTAGTTTGGTCTAAATATGTCTAGATCCCTTAAAAAGCCGATGATAAATAGAAAAAGAAGTTTCTTACATTATCTACATTGAATGGCTCCATGTCTAATCTGCTGAAATTGTTTCATCCTATGCTTTTAGAGTGAACATTCAATTAAGCAATCAAAATATATCAAATAAGAGCTGCAAAATAGAGATTCAAATACCAAAGTTGCCCACAAGAAAAATAGAAACCGTGAAATAAAGACTTATTGACGACACTAGACGCCCATCCGGGCAGCCGAGAGAATATTACAAGAGTCAATTAGAATCTACTAATAACAATAAGTTGACATGAATATACAAATAACAAAGTATTCATAAAGAGATGAACATAATTCACTATTATTATAGAAGCAATATGTTTACTTGGCATAAAAACCAATAATACTACATTCATAGATAGTGTGCATGATGTGTCTTGTCTTGAAACCTGAAACAAAATTTCTTAATGTGTACGAGAGACATGACTAACACCTGAGTTGATGTGGACTTAATGTGTACACTGTTTGGACCAAAGGCGGGGCTTTCTCATGCTTTTCCTTCTCTTGTACATGCACCTGGAATTGTACTAGAGGGGCATTACTGTTCACCAATACCATCGCTCCATGCAATGCAACTTATTAGTTTGATTAGGTTCCCTGATTTTGTGTTGTACTGTTGTTGGTGGTCTCTAACAAGACTTTTAATGCATTAAGAAAGTGCACGGTAAGTGATTGATTGATACAATCCCTGAAAGAAGATCTCTACGATGCTAGCAATTTAATTAAGATTCATGACTAGCAAAAAAGATCGTGCAAAAGTCTCTCCACATTTAAAATGTATATTAATATAAATGTATTACCATGATCATGTATAAAGCTGAACATTTTGTGTTCATGATTATACAATTCAAATTATATTTTATTGAACATCTTCTCCTTGCCCATCTTAGTAATTTTTGAATTTTCACTTCACTCAACTAAAAAATAAAAATAAGATGTTGCATGTTACTTCCTTAACATGTGAAATTTTTTCATGATGATATGCATGATGAATGTACCACAAAAGAAACCATAAAACTTCTATGCAGATACATACCAAATCTGAATCATCAGTTGCCCCAGGAACTAACAGTTTAACTTCACTTGACTTGGCCATTATAATTGGCGCTCCCATAGAACCTCTACCTAGGTATAGCTGACAACCGGATGTATTATCAACAACAATAGTTGGAGCAGACCCCTAATAAAAGAAAACAAAAAAAAATTAATTTGTCAAAAGAATTGGCCTTGGCTCATTGGACCATGAGAATCAATGCAATACAGAATACACATTAATATGCAGAAGAAAATAAGCTAAAGCCTAATGATATAATTCAAATGAAGGTTTATCTATGTCTCCATAATGATATATCACAATTATACACTGTCTCAGATTTTTTTTTGTTTAGCTTTTACTATTTTTATTTTTCTTCCTAGGTCCTTTGCTCTACTAAAAACATCAATGCCCTGAAACAGGCGGTAGGACTAGTTGAAACCACACTCCTGCAAGATTAAAACTATGTACAGATTCATCACTTCTCTTGCACTTGCATTAAAGAAGAACAAAAATTGTGAAAAAATTACCTCGCATTGCACCTCAACACCGCTGTATAGTTCACTATTTCACAGACCTATGCAACTAAGGTTTTGAATTAACCAATATAACACTTCAGAACATGGAAGAGGTTTAAAATTCCTAAGTTTGTAAGCATGCTCCATGATCTTAGTTTTTGATAAAATGAGAGATAAATTGTAACTTTATTAAGTCTTTTAAACATTATAGAATGATAATAATGATCTCAGGATTGTAAAAAAAATGGTAGCTACTCATTTTTTTTAAAGTCTTCTACACAGTATGGCATAGTAGAAAATGTTGTTAGTAGGTCAATAGCTTCATCATCTTCAGGGCCTGTGGCATACATTGTAGTAAAATAGTGAGCCACTGAATTCACTGACCATAGAGAAATACCCTTATAAAAATGCACGCACACCTCTCAACGATGTGCATTTGAGGATACTTACCAATGTCATACAAGGCTTTTTCGAATTGAAAAATATATTCACGGTTGTTTCTACATGGACCAACAACTTTTACAATTTGGAAGTAGAAAATATGATTCATAACAATGCTTAGTAATCTCTAAATTTAACATTGAGATGCTTTGGTGAATTGATTTTAAGCTACATTTTCATAATGTCATGAGGTATGATGTTTTCATGGTCCATGGCCCATGGAAATGTAATTCCAAAGCTACTGATAAAGAAATATGTCAATTTTTCAATCTAAACAATTTTCTAATAGAAGCTTCACATATATCAAGTTAGTAACAAAAAAATCCAGAGCATAAGAATTTGTAGAAGGCTTAAATGCACAAAGTGGCCTACCTAGATAAATGCAAACTAACCAAAATGAAGTCGAGAAAACTAGATTTGTTAAGGAAAAAATTGAGCTAAAAACTCAAGACTATCAATTAGTGTTTACTAGATAATGTGGATAGTCGCACCCAAATCCCAAATTTAATTTAGAAGTAAAGTTGCATCAAGCAACAGGTACAAAAGGAAATTATTACACACCTTTCCATTTCTTCGAATGGGGTTCGGCCTAGAAAATACTTATTTGTGATTTTGTGTAGACAACCTCATGGAAAAACTGTTAATTGAGGAGGCCAAAGTACAACCAACAGGAGCACATGGAAATGGAATATTGAGTAATTGCAACTCAAGATGTGGTTGTGGAATTTTATTTTTAATGGAATCCTCATTGCCTTCACAAAGGAAATGATACACATCAGTCCAAGCACAAAGGATATAGGAATCTTGTCAAATAGATGTATTATCATCTACGCTGGCAGACTTGTGTAAGAATGTCGAAGCACAGACAAGGCATGAAAACTGTTTGATAGAAATCCTCCAATCTCTATTTCATCTCGTATTCAACGAGTTATACTTTATCTTATTGAATATTTCTAAAGCCATTTCGAAAAATCCATTTTCATATCCTTAAAGAAGACCTCATTTGCACACAAGCATGGAGGATATCTGCGAAGGTTGTGGTATGTAGCTTTGTAGCTTCTGACTGCATTTTATGTGCTTCTCAGAGTATCGTTGATTTTAGTTTTTGGATTTAATGTTTAATTCTAGTTTTGGCATTAACTCCTCCTTTCTACACAGAAAATAGAAGGGTTATGAAATAAAAATGAATAGGATGGTATAGAAAGACATCAACTGAAATGCACTTTCATCTAGCTGATGAACTGAAATGAAATGCCTCAGAAAAATAATCGAAGGCATCAAACATGCTAAATTGTTATAATACATTCTTAATTTGTCTCTACATTACAACTGCAGATACTTGGAGAAGCACAAACATGTTAGCCATGACTAGAAACCATTTGGGAAGAAACAGAGGCCCATCAGACTTGACAAAATTTCTAAAGATGGTTCCTTCCGCCTTGTTTCCAAATGCCTAGTAGCCTGAAATTCCCACAGAGTAAAATGTGGCCACCACTACTACCAAGGAGAAAGGTAGCAAAGCAGTAGAACAGGCAGAAGAAGCCAAGTTCTGGATGAATTTGAAGGAACATAGAGTTTCTATAAGCTTTCAATATTAAATTTTCAAGCATTTCTCTACCCACATAGACAAAATGTGTGAAAATGATTTTGTTTTCAAACTGGTGGGTTTGTGACCACCGAGATGACTAGGAAACTGCCCCTTGCGAAAACTATTCAACAATTCCCCTGAATGGCTCAGTATAATGAATCAATCTTCAAATCAAGAAAAATCACTAAGCACCTTTGATTTTAGACAATTTTACACAGGTTCAAAATGCATAAAAAATAAAATTAGTTTGAAAGCCTACATGGAAAATTAGATTCATACGAGAGCCAGTTGTAAGAGCTCCAAGGTCGTAAAGTCAGTGGAAACCCCCTTTTTCCGCATTACTGTGCCCCGTCAAAGAATCAAGAAAGACAATGTAGCAGGGGACTTGTTTATAGCCACGATTGCTCCTCCTCTAAGAATTTGCCTTGGCCGTATCTTCTTCACTCCTCTGATTTTAACTGGCAAAATGGAAGCGCGCCTCCTAAGTTCTTGACAATCTTTCACCGATTTCTTTATCCAACGAATAGCCTCTGCAACCATTTTTTCAAACCAGGCGGAAAAGCTTGACTCAGCTGATGAATTGCAAGTTTGAAAGATTTACAGGAAACACATTAAGTTGCCTGACGTCACCATTGTAAATCTCAAGCAAAAACCTGCAGGAATTTAATTATGAAAGAAATGGTGATACCCCGCCTACACTGAACCAGATACCAAATATGGATACTTACCAAAATTTTTGGAAATTGGAAAAAACCCTACCACAGAAGGTGCCGACCCGTCCCAAAGTTGCAGACCATAGAAAACAAGCACAAAGTTGGAAGGGAAAACAAAGCAGTGAGGAAGAAAGTGACGAGGCCTCTTTGTATCCTGGCATAAAATAATAGCAGCCGAGCCCCAGTCCCAGATACATGTTTGCGGGAAACAACGCCCTCTATTCACGACATGCACACAACGCGTGGAAGGAGACAGGCTTCGGTAAGAATGCCAAAATTCTCTATTTTTTCATGCCAGAAAATAAAAAGACTCCCGGGAAAAAGCAACATGACCAATCAGAAAATCAGAAATAAAAAACAATAATTTCATTTAATGACAGATTTTCGGCGGACCATAGACTATGGAATTGTACACGATTATCAAGATGCAGATTAATACGAAACAACAAGTCGAGTCCCTCCATAGAGGCGGGGACTAATAAATTTGAACTAGCAACATAAATGATCACAATGTTAATCAAACCAAAAACAATATTAATGAACACAACAAAATACAAATGTTGTAAAGTTCAATTAGATTTGAGTAAAAATTTAAAAATCAAGATTGATGAACTTTTAAAAACTAGACTAAAGTGACCTGCACTTGCCTAAATAGTTATAATTATATATGAAAATTTAATTTTAATTTTATTATAAATATTATATATATTTTAATTAATAATTCTTTAATAAAAGTAAATTAATATAGATTAAAAATTAAATAAGAAATTTTTTATAGAATTTGAAAAATAATATTTAATAAATTATATTTGTATATATTGTAATTTCATAAACTAATTCACTATTTGTGCACAACCAAATGCAATAGATACAATAAATAAAGTTTAATAGGATTCTAATAGGTAAACAAGAAAGAAAAAGTAGCAAATAAAGAAAAACCTAAATGAATTTCTATGCACATTAAACCATTAAAATATTAGAGGATCGTACCCTAACCGCACTCAGAGGAGCGTGCCCTAACCGCCCTCAAATGGGAAAAATAAAGAGCAAAAGAAAACAAAAAAACTGCCCTCAAATGGCCGTTGAGAAAAAAGCAATGCCCGTTGAGAAAAGCAAGGATTTGACTTCTTTTAAATAGCGGTTTAGAAGTAGGGCAGATCGTAAATTTTTCTTCTAATTTTTTTTAAAGTGTTTGATTTGCTGCATGCTTTTGCGTGGCCATGCCTGAGTGTTGATTTCGAATGTTGGTTTTTGTACTTTCTGTGATTGAAATGCATTTTTTGGTATTTTGTGTGTTTTTTTTGGTTTGTGTTCATTTTTTAATGGGTATGGAGGTAGGCAGCAGCTAGAATTCTACTTTCTGGAATGGATAATTCGAGATGTGACCGTAAAATAGTGAGTATTGTCCTCCTCCTTCTCTTCATTTTGAAGAATTTGTATATATGTAATCTGTTAAAGCTTTTCTGATCATACTTGAAGCAGCATCCAAGTCAATATAACCTCTTTTCATTCTTTATTCATTCAGATAAGGGTTAGGTCAATCACAGAATAGTCTTACGCAAGGTATTCGGTGCCCAAGGTATTCAGTCGACAAAATTGTGGTCAGAATTCTTATTTAGAAAATGTTACATAGCCTCCAAACTTTATCATATAGATTTTTAATATGTTCCATGGCCTTGATACGGCGAAAGCAAAATAGATGACAAATCGGGTCCCTGTAAACACTTTTTATCGATATATAAAGTTTCCCTGTCATCTCATTTGCCGGCTCTTCCTGTTGCACTTTTTGTATTATTAGTAAAATGCAGTCAATATCTGGCTACCTCCTGTGCCCACCTCTACTTGCTTATGCACTCTTCATATCTTTGCCTGCAACACCCAAAATTATATTCCGTAGGGAATGAATATAATTGACAATGCTTATGTTGATGCCATGTAGCCGAAGTCAAATTCATTTTAGTGACTTTAATGAATTTGGAATGTTATATGTTTGATTTGGTTCTTCATATTTCATCTCTCTTTGATTCTCTTACTTATGTCTCTGTTTCAGGTGTTTGCGTTCTGTAATAGTAATTATAAGGCTTGATTTCTCATGTTAATCTTGGTCTTTTGCAGACATCCATTAAGAAAGGCGGCATGAAAGAATGGCCGCCCACTTGAGACGTTTTAATGCTGACTGTTAATAAGTTTGTCACTGGAGAATTTCGTGGATAGCTAACAGGTATAGAGATTGTACGCTAACCAATTTCCTTAATTTTTGATTCTTTTAATTCTGGTGTAAACTCTGTTTTGAGAAGCAGAGATACCCATAAACATTTAGTAAGTTTTAGAGATTGAATCTTGTTAGGACAGTTTATCCTTGATGATAATGATGTTTTTTCAAACTAGAGATACACCATCTTTTTAAAAAGTAATTTTAATGATGGTTGATTTATAGAACTCTAAAAAAGTGTAACTTCTAAGTTAGAGGGCAGAATTTATGAAGCCAGTTGATGGCTGTTTTCATTTTAATATTTACTTTAAGATGTACTTGGAGAGACTCGTCATCCTTTTAACTGTTCAATACTTTAGAGATATGGGCAAAGGATGCACATGCCTCTCCACCACGCTGCTTCTCTAGGAGAAAGGATATTCCTTAATGTGCCTGCTTTTATGATAAGTAGCTGACTGTTAATAAGTTTGTCACTGGAGAATTTCGTGGATAGCTAACAGGTATAGAGATTGTACGCTGACCAATTTCCTTAATTTTTGATTCTTTTAATTCTGGTGTGAACTCTGTTTTGAGAAGCAGAGATACCGATAAACATTTAGTAAGTTTTAGAGATTGAATCTTGTTAGGACAGTTTATCCTTGATGATAATGATGTTTTTTTCAAACTAGAGATATACCATCTTTTTAAAAAGTAATTTTAATGATGGCTGAATTACAGAACTCTAAAAAAGTGTAACTTCTAAGTTAGAGGGTAGAATTTATGAAGCCAGTTGATGGCTGTTTTCATTTAAATATTTACTTTAAGATGTACTTTGAGAGACTCGTCATCCTTTTAACTGTTCAATACTTCAGAGATATGGGCAAAGGATGCACATGCCTCTCCACCCCGCTGGTACTCTAGGAGAAAGGATATTCCTTAATGTGCCTGCTTTTATGATAAGTAGCATATAACTGTTTCTTAGAAGTTATATGTTTGATTTGGCTCTTCATAATTCATCTCTCTTTTTGATTCTCTTACTTATGTCCCTGTTTTAGGTGCTTGTATTCTCTGTAATGGTAATTATAAGGCTTGAATTCTCATGTTAATCTTGGTCTTTTGCAGACATCCATTAAGGAAGGCGGCATGAAAGAATGGCCGCCCACTTGAGATGTTTTAATGCTGACAGTTGATAAGTTTGTCACTGGAGAATTTCGTGGATAGCTAACAGGTGACCAATTTCCTTAATTTTTGATTCTTTTAATTCTGGTGTGAACTCTGTTTTGAGAAGCAGAGATACCCATATACTATCTTATTAAAAAGTAATTTTTATTATGGCTGAATTACAGAACTCTAAAAAAGAGTAACTTCTAAGTTAGAGGGGCAGAATTTATGAAGCCACTTGATGGCTGTTTTCATTTTAATTTTTATTTTAAGATGTACTTGGAGAGACTCGTCATCCTTTTAACTGTTCAATACTTTAGAGATATGGGCAAAGGATGCACATGCCTCTCCACCTAGCTGCTTCTCTAGGAGAGGATATTCCTTATCGTGTCTTCTTTTATGATAAGTATCATATAACTGTTCCTTAAGAAGTTATCTAATTTTTTCTCTTACATCTTAATGTGACCAGTTATTTGATTTTCATTTTTTTGGTTGTTATGACGTTCCTTACCTCACTGAATAGATCCAAACTTCATTCTTCTTGGCACTGCCAACCTCAGTCTGAACCTTATCATATAATATCTTAATGTAGAAGTCCTGAAAAAGAAAGACAAATAGCAGGGCTTTTATTTTTAACAAGCACAAAATTATCAAAAAAATGAAAACTGTTATTAATCTTTTTTGAACGTCTGTTTGAAATGTTTTTTGGTTTTCTTTGGCTTTATTTTTTTCTCTTTTGGCATGGCAATGCTTCTTTTGTTTTCATTTTGTTTATGGATTCTCATTTGTATATGTTTTTTCTTTGCATTTTTTTTTGTGTTTTAAAATTTTATTAGTATTTTCCTTAATATTATGAGACAAAACAAATTAGGGGAAACAAAATCAAAATATACATGATATCTTTTAAAATTCTATAAAATGAAATCAAAATTGGAATAAACCTACGTTACCGGGTTCCTCTGGTTTGGCCCGGATTCCGGCGGAATCCGATGAGCAGTAAGCCAAAAAAACGGGCCCACAATGTTTTTTTTTAAATTTTTTAATAAATAAAGTAAAACTAAACCTAGTTTGACCATTCTAAACCCTAATTCGACCCTTTTATGGTTGCCATTTTGCATTTCATGTTCATTCATTCATCTCTCAAGCATTTTTCACCATT